>DF836374.1:92583-111055 GCA_000950595.1 Mucor ambiguus
CGATAGTCTCAACATCAGAAATATGCTACAACACCAAAATATGCAATTTTGTCAACTATTAAATTTGTCTTATTTTATTTTTCATACAATAGCTTTTTTAGTTCTCAAATGCTCTAAAAGGAACATTCGATTAACAGGATCTACCACGTGAAGGTAAAAGCTTAACAGATCCCAAAAAGAAAGACGGACGTCTGCAGAGAGGGAGGGAAAGTCAGTGATGAACATTTCAACTAGCAACAGTCTATGCATTTGCTTAGCCTAAGGAATGGTCTTGAGAGTCTGCAGAGAGGGAGGGAAAGGTAGGATTGGCAAGTATTCCAACACGCACCAGTCTATACATCTGCTTAACATAACAAGCACATAACAATAAACCTGCAAAGAGGGAGGGAAAGTCAGTGATGAAAGTTCAACTAGCAACAGTGTATGCATCTGCTCAGTTCAAAGAGTTCATAAAGAAAAAAGAAAAAAGAAAAATAAAGCTGAGGCACCTTGTTTTAGACCCCAACCATTTTTGTTACGTCATTTCAATCTGGATTCAAATTGCCTTTTTTTTTACCAAAAATAGTATTAAAATTACAAAAACGTTAGTTCAATTTTCCCAAAAACTTGCTCACTTTTTCTCAATATCCGGTAGTAGAAAGGGTAAATAAAATAAAGTAGAAAAATGGGATGAAATGAAAGGCTGTGCTAAACTAATGACACTGTGAAGATATGCCAATCAGTCGAATGGAAATTTGTTGGTTGGTGGTTTGAATAACAATTTCAGAATCAAAAGAGACATTTTTAATTATAGATTGCCAGAAATATACCGAATATAATATTGAGTTATGGACAGTTAGGATACAGAGGATGGAGTTGACGAGAGGAAGGGTGTTCTAGGAATAGGAATTTTCTGAAATTGGAGTATGAATTTTGGTTGATGGGTGGAGGCATATAAAGCTGGAAGGCAGTAGTCCAAAAGTAGCGTTTGACGGGACAAGCAAAAAGGAGGTGTTCAGTGGTTTCCATGGACGATCTGCATATAGAACATGTTGGAGCAGGAGGGACTTTAAGACGACGTTGCAGAAGTGCTCTAGTGGCAATCTTGTCGTGGAGAACACGGAACCAGGTGTTTCTTGCATTCAATGGAATGCGTAGACCAATATGTTTTCCATTTAGAAGGAGGCAGGAACACAGATGGTGTCTTCGGTGAGGATGAGGAAGGGAGAGATTTGAAACCTTTGGTCGACGAAGTAACTATTTGAAATTGATAGGAATCGAGATCAAGGTGGCTGGAAACAATTGAGGTGAGTAAGGAGTGGAGGGAGTCAATGGAGGGAGGGGTATTGCGATCGAGTTGTGAGGCGGTGAGGAGAGGTCTGGGGCAATGGTGAATCATGGCTTGGAGGGTGAATGTGTTCAAAAGAAGTGTGTTGGAGCGGATCATGTGGACAGCACGAGAGCTGGAGGTGGGATGGGGAAGATTGCGGAAGGTTTGTTTGAGTTCAAGGTTAAGGGAAGTGGGGTTATAGTCGAAGATGTCAGTTCCATAAAGGTGGAGACGAATGGTGTGGAAGGGTAATAACACCGTCCTTGGAAATGTCACCTAAGATACTCACATTTGGTCCTTTTGTTTCGACTTGGATTTTGCAAGGTGTTCCAACTTCACTCCAACCATAAGAGCGATGCATGTTTCTGTTAAATCCAGCCTCATCAATAAACACACAATCATTAATAAAATCTAACTCTCTGGCAATTCAAGAGGTAAAATACGTTTATAAGTGAGACGGCACTTTTTTTTCATGTGCGTTGCTACTGATCTTGGGGTGATTTGAATTTCAGTAAAGCTTTCACAAAGTCGATCTGTAACAGCTTCAACTGTCAGAGTTGGTTCATTTGCTAACAACTCAAAAATGAAAGCTGTGTGCACATCCTTGAGAATTTGCTTTCGACCTTTGTGCTCCTTTGGAGTGAAAGTGGCAGGGATATCTCCAAGGTTAGGATTACTCGTCAATTCGTTCCATTCTTCGATTTTGCGGGCGGCTGCTGACTTTGACATTCCTACCTTAGAAGCCGCTTCTCTGATAGACATATGCTCAAATTCCTGCATTAAGTTAATTAGGTTTACAACCTTTGGTTCGTTTTTCGTTATAGAAGGTCCTCGTGCTTCTGAAATAGCTGTTGAAGCTTCTTTAACATTAACGATCTTTTGTTTTCTCATTGATCTTTCTTCTGCGTTTACCGCTGCTGGTCCTTCCCAATCCATGTAAGATTGGACAATTATAGGAACTATTTGGTTGTCATTAACACTCATGTTTTTTTTAAAAGAAAAGAACAACATCGAGCCTTAAATGTGATGCCAAGGCCCAACCTATTTTCTTCAGCTGTACCGGATTCAATGAAAAAAAAAAGGATGGGGTGTGTCTGGACTTTGCCTGATGCAAATGCACTCTCTACGTGTCTCTTTTTCTGAGCCAGCCGTTCGCTATAATGAGTCAAAAACAAGGTATTTTAGGTTTGAATCAAGAATACACTCTCTGTTTATGTCAAATGGCTACTGGTGTTTCACAATGGCGAAATAGATTATTAATTCAAGACGGGATCAACACACTATTTAGCCGATGAAATTAGACTCCAAACACATGTATAGATTTGTGCAATAGTGATGAGGCATGTCATGTGCTTTCATGGTTTTATCTATACCTAGAGGCTTAACTTGATCTGTGTATTTGATAAAAGAAAGACTAAAATGCGTAATCCATTTTCTAAATGGAGACCATGGAGATGATGGGGCACTCCATGTCGAGCGCACATTGTGTAACGACAGCTGCTTGCCATGACCGTCCGCAGCAACTTCCATTAGCACATACACAGTAATGATAGACCGGAAAAATTGCAACCGATAGTGAACCTTGTAACCACTTTTGAGCAGATCAAGAAATACAAGCTGTGTCTAATTCACGTATCGTATATTCGGTATGTGTGTACGTATGTGTCTTGTTTCGAGATTGAAAACACTATAAATACATTGTTTGTTATCGATCAATTCTTTCGTTTTTTTTTATCTCTCTTTTCCTCTAAACCAACGCTTTTTGGATCAATGTCAAACCAGAAAGTAGAGCTGTCTTCTAGAGATATCCATCAAGAAGTCGTCAAGGCCTCTTCTATCTCAGAATCCCAGGAGGAAGGCACTATCACAGACGAAGGCAGATATCCCAACAGTGGTGATGGCCGTATGTTTGTTGGCAATGGTGATTTTGGTGAAATAGAAAGAGACGACATCAATGTGGAAGGTAGGCAAGAGAAATCGTGATATAAACCTATCCATGAGTGCGCCTTGCATAACTGTTTATTTCTCTCAATTTGTAGCCGCGATTGACGAGTTTCACGAACTACAAAAAGAGTTGTCTCATATCAGTCGTCGCTCTTCTGGCATGGCACCTGAGAAACTAGAACAAGGTGAAGCCAGTGAGAACGATTTCAATTTGAGCAACTTTTTACACGGCATGTCTGACGATCGTAAGGAGGCTGGACACCAATTGAAGCATTTGGGTGTCATTTGGAAGAATCTATCGGTCGAGGTATGTGATACACAAAAAGCCGGACATTGCTAGCGAGCTGTGTGCAACTAACACTACTATATATTTGTTGTTATCAGGGATTAGGGGCTGAAGCTTTCACTATACCAACCGTCATCAGTGGTTTACTCAAGAACATTCAATTCTGGAAGCGATTTGGCGTCGGTGCCAAGCAGTCCAAGAAAGTGATTCTGAAGAATCTATCTGGATTCTGCAAAGATGGTGAAATGCTTTTGCTACTCGGACGTCCAGGATCAGGATGTACTACCTTGCTGCGTATCATCTCCAATATGCGAAGTTCATTTACGGACATCAAGGGGACTGTGAGCTATGGCGGATTCGATCATGATACATTTGCAAAGCGTTTCCATGGTCAGACCTGCTACAACTCGGAGGAAGATCAGCATTACCCTACTCTCACAACCAAGCAGACACTACAATTTGCCCTACGCACAAAAACACCAGGCACACGTCTACCTAACGAATCTAAAAAGGAGTTTATCAACAAGATCCTGTATCTTTTGGGCAACATGCTTGGGCTCACAAAGCAGATGGACACCATGGTAGGCAACCCCTTCTTCCGTGGATTGTCAGGTGGTGAAAGAAAGCGACTCTCTATTGCTGAGCAAATGACGACAGAAAGCACCATCAATTGTTGGGATTGCTCAACGCGAGGTCTGGATGCTGCATCTGCCTTGGATTACGTAAGGTCGCTCCGTATCATGACAGATGTCTTTAAAAAGACTACAGTGGCTACCTTGTATCAGGCCTCCAACAGCATATTCAACTTGTTTGACAAGGTGATACTATTAGACGACGGCTATTGTCTGTACTTTGGCCCAGTGGCCTCTGCCAAGCAATACTTTGAAGAGCTTGGTTTCTACTGCCCTCCCCGTAAATCTATCCCTGATTTCCTGACTGGCATCTGTAATCCATTGGAGCGTGAGATCAGAGAAGGCTATGAAGATAAAGTGCCCGTATGCGGTGAGCAGTTCCAGTCTGTATTTTATGCTTCACCCATGTATCAATCCATGATGCAAGAATTACAAGCGTACGAAGAAATGATTGAAAAGGAACAACCTTCAGAGACATTCAAGGAGGCCATGAACCAAGAGCACCAAAAGCGTGCTCCCAAGCGGTCTCCCTTCATTGCTTCCTTTTATCAGCAAGTCAAGGCTCTCACTATCCGACAATACCATCTTTTGATCAAAGACATGCCAGCACTGATATCTCGTTATGGAACCATCTTGATTCAGTCTCTCATTACTGCTTCCTGCTTCTACAACCTTCCTCATGATGCAAGCTCTAGTTTCAGTAGAGGAGGTGCTATATTTTTCGCCGTGCTCTTCAATGCGCTAGTGTCACAAACTGAACTGGTATTTATAACAGGTTTATAAGAAAATTGCATTTTGAAACTAATCATTTTGTCGTCCTTTCAAGGTGAATTTCCTCATGGGCAGGCCTATATTGGAAAAGCACAAGCAGTACGCTCTCTACCGTCCTTCTGCATTCTATGTTGCTCAGGTTGTCATGGATATTCCTTATGCGATTGTTCAAGGTACGCTGATTTGCATAAACGCCCTATATACTAGATGCTGTATACTCATCCAACGTCTATAGTGCTGCTGTTTGAACTATGTGCTTACTTTTTGATGGGCCTCAATTTGACCGCTGGCAGATTCTTTACCTTCTTTATCACGCTGTTCTTTGTCAACATGTGCATGAACGGCTTCTTCAGAATGTTTGGTGCTGTCACATCCAGTTTCTTTTTTGCTACTCAATTTGCTGGTGTCATCTTTATCTCTACCATTACTTACTGTGGTTATGTGATCCCCTATCCTGACATGCACCCTTGGTTATACTGGATCTACTGGATCAGTCCTATCGCCTATGGCTACAAGACTCTGCTGATTAACGAAATGAAGGGCCAAGAATACTCGTGCGAGGGCGCTGGCAACTCGGTGCCATATGGTCCAGGTTATGATCTCTGGGACTACAAGGTGTGTACCATGACTGGCGGTCATCCTGGACAAAACTTTGTGCTTGGTGATGATTATCTGATTACAAAACTTCAATGGGATGCCAGACATCTGTGGGCACCTGATTTTGTTGCTGTGGTAGGCTTCTTTTTACTGTTCACTGTGCTCACTGCTTTGGCTATGGAATTCCGTGCTGTCAACAAGATTGGCTCTCTCACAAAGCTCTATATTCCAGGCAAGGCTCCCAAGGCTCGTTCACAAGAGGAGATTGCTGACCAACGTCGCAAACAGGCAAACAGAGTTGAGACCATGGAGCAAATCTCTACTGGTACTACTTTTTCATGGCAAAATGTCAACTATTCCGTGCCCATCAAAGGCGGCGAACTCCAATTGTTGAATTCCATTTCTGGTGTTGTTCGGCCGGGAAACTTGACTGCTCTGATGGGCTCTTCTGGTGCTGGTAAAACTACTCTGCTGGATGTCTTGGCCAAGCGAAAGACCATTGGCAAAGTCGATGGCCGTCTCTACCTCAATGGTGAAGCCTTGATCAATGATTTCGAGCGTATTACTGGCTACTGTGAGCAGATGGATATTCATCAGCCAGCAGTTACTGTGCGTGAAGCCCTCCAATTCTCTGCTAATCTGCGTCAACCCTATGACACACCTCAACATGAAAAGGATAATTATGTTGAGCAGATCATCCATTTGCTTGAAATGGAAGACATTGCAGATGCACAAGTCGGAGACGTAGACCATGGCTTTGGTATCTCTGTGGAAGAGCGCAAGCGTTTGACTATTGGTATGGAGCTTGTTGGTAAGCCTCAATTGCTGTTCTTGGACGAACCTACGTCTGGTCTGGACGCTCAGTCCTCTTTCAACATTATTCGCTTCATCCGTAAACTGGCAGATGCTGGCTGGCCTGTCCTGTGTACCATTCATCAACCCTCTGCTATTTTGTTTGATCACTTTGACCATCTGTTGCTGCTTGTGCGTGGAGGACGCACTGCTTACCATGGTGAGATTGGTGAAGATGCTCGAACCATGATTGACTATTTTGAAAAAAACGGTGGTCCCAAGTGCTCCCCTGCGGCGAATCCAGCTGAATACATTCTAGAGGTGGTGGGTGCTGGCACAGCGGGTAAAGCCAAGCAAGATTGGGCCGAGGTATGGGAGCACTCGCAAGAGGCCAAGCAACTCGAAGAAGAGCTGGAAGCTGTACATCAAAACGCAGACCAGAACCCTCAGAGACATGCACTCACCTATGCTACACCCATGTGGACTCAGTTCTGGCTTGTCCATAAGCGTATGGCTTTGGCTTACTGGCGATCCCCTGATTACAACATTGGCCGTTTTACTACCATCATGTTTACCTCCTTGCTCACTGGTTTTACCTACTGGAAGCTAGGGAGCAGTGTTTCCGATTTACAGAGTCGCTTGTTTGCCCTGTTCTCATCCTTCTTGATGGCCAACATTCTCATCATCCTCGCGCAACCTAAATTCATGACGGAAAGACTGTATTTCCGTAGAGAGTACGCTTCCCGTTACTATGGCTGGATACCGTTCACCATCTCGGTGATTCTGGTTGAAATCCCTTATATTCTGTTCTTGGCCGCCTTTTTCATGTTTGGCTTTTACTGGACTGCAGGCCTAACAAATACCTCTGAGGCAGTGGGCTACTTTTACTTGGTGCTGATCTTCTTCGTCTTTTGGGCTGTTACTTTAGGCTTTGTCATTGCATCTGTTGCTGAGAACCCTACCATGGCTGCTGTTGTCAACCCACTTGTCATCTCTATGCTCATCTTGTTTGCTGGCTTCATGCAACCTGAAAAGGCAATGCCTCGCTTCTGGAGCAGCTGGATGTACTGGCTGAATCCATTCCATTACTTTATTGAAGGCCTCGCCACCAATGAACTATCGCACATCAATGTACACTGTACTGACAAGGACTTGCTCAAGGTATGTAGCTCACTGTCATTTTTTTATCGACGCAACCATACTAACATCTAGACATTAGTTCCTTCCTCCCCCTAATCAAACATGTCGAGACTACACCAACAATTTCTTCTCGTACGGGGCTCCTGGCTACATTGACAATCCAGACGCTGTTCAGCCTGAATTGTGTGGTTATTGCTCCTTCAACAGTGGCGAGGAATTCTACTCAACTACATTTGGTTGGAGTGCTGCTCACAAGTGGAGAAACTTGGGTATCATTATCGCTTTCTTTGTCTTTAATGTATTCTGCTTTGGTGCTTTAGTGTACTGGAAGCGTAAGGGAAGACGTTAAAATAGACTATCTATATATATTATCCATGTACATTATTTAATTCGCTTAATAAATTCATCATGAAACAAAGCTCATTTCATGTATTTTAGGGGCACACGCTTTACTTGTATTGAGGAGATATCCGTTTTGCGCTTGTCATAGATGTATTCATGAACGCACATTGATAGGGGAATGTTCAGAGTATGAATAGCCATTGATATCAAGACAAGCAAGCATATGAGATATTGATGCCATACATATGGGTGGGCAATCGCAGTAATACTTTCGTAGCCGCTCTACTTTCCACACTGCGATACAGCGATCGAGATGCGTCTATAAATTCCATGTTTCAATATTTTGATTAGCCAGCATTCGAATTGACCATCAGTGTACTTACAACAAAGGAGAAGAGGAGTGAACCATATTTAAGTTGATACGCATGTACATTGCATATCAAAATGGCTCTAAGCTTGCTCATTCATGTAGATCAATTGACGATAGAATCAACTGTAATTCAGAGAAACAAGTGATCGATTCAGCACAATCGCATTGACTTTTGAACCATAGCACTCCCTTAGTAACGCATGCAAGTTGTGTATATAAACAATCCAGCAAAATAAGCATTTTCCTTCAAAACAAGTCTTTCAAACACAATGCAAATCAAATTTCTCTCTCTTGGTTTAATCGCTATTTCCGCTGTCGCTTTGGTCGCTGCTGATGTTGCCAAAGTCTCTGACACCAACGTAATGGCTCACAATACTGGCTCTTGTCTCCTCAACAACCTCAAGGTCAAGGATGTGCTCAACAATCTCAATGTCAATGTGGCCTCCAAAAAGCGTAGTGTCTTGTCCCGCAGAAAGGTTGCTCGTACTGTCAGCCATATGCATCATCACCATGCTCGTCGTAGTGAGAATGAACCCGATGAGGAAGAGGAAGATGAAGACGAGGAAGATGAAAACGAGAATGAAGCCGACGAAGAAGAAGCTGATGAGAATGAAGTTGACGAAAGCAGTGCTAGCAAAGCCTTGCGTCGTCGTGAATGGGAGCAAGACGAAGAAGAGGAAGATGAAGAAGAGGAAGACGAAGAAGAGGAAGATGAAAACGAGAATGAAGCCGATGAAGAAGAAGCTGATGAGAATGAAGTTGACGAAAGCAGTGCTAGCAAAGCCTTGCGTCGTCGCGAATGGGAGCAAGATGAGGATGAGGATGAGGAGGATGAGGGCGAATATGAAGAGGACGAGGACGAGGCCGACGAACAAACTGCCTCAAAATTGTCAAAGCGTGATTTGACCAGCGGTTTACTTGGTACTGGAGGTCTGTTGGGCTCAGGAGGTAAATCAAAGGCTGCCAGCGCGGGATCATCTGGTGGACTCACTGACGGACTCACTGGTTCTCTCATATAAACCCTTCTATAATACCACTATACATTTAATTTACATTGTTACAACTTAATAATAAATTGTTCAAACACACCACGATCCTACTAAAAAGACAAAAATTGATAGTGATTATAGTTTGATCTCCTAAAATAATGCCTTTAAGCACACCAATACAAACATGACGATATACAAGTACTGCAACTATTGGTGGAAGCTACCAAAAACGTAATAAGGAGTGCATACTTGACACATCAATATCGTTTCCATGCTCTTTCCCTACTACCCTGAGGATCTGTACAACACACAGTTGTTATGACAAGTGGCATTAGCCTTTCAAATGGTGTATCTACAAAGCAATAAATTTGATTTATTTAAACGTATTGGTTTCATATATAAGCTTCTACTGCCAAACATAGGACAACAGTAAAGACGCTGTTTATATAGTTGTTATGCAGGACTTTAAGGGATAACCTGCTTTATGGAGTAGACACCATTTATACATAAAGAGATTGCGGATCCTTCAGCTTGTCAATGCATTGAAAAGCAACATGTGTTGGTTCGTTTTATCAAGTATATAAAGACAAAACTTTCAACTCACAAACGGCTTTTTCTTCACTCACTACAACACATCTCTACCCTACAAAATGCAGATCAAGTTCCTTACTATCGGTTTACTCTTTGCTGCCGTTTCCATGGCTTCTGCTGGTCTCATCAAGGTAGACGATACTAAGGTCAGGGCCAAGAACACTGCTTCTTGTATTGCCAACAATCTCAAGGTCAAGAACGTTCTTAATAATGCCCAGGTCAATGTTGCCAACAAGAAGCGTGACGTCTTGCCCCTTGAGAAGGTCGTCTACAATGTTCGTCGTGCTGAACAAAAGCCTGAGGCTGATGAAGAAGAAGAAGAAGAAGAAGAAGAAGAGGATGAAGAGGATGAAGATAAACTAATGTAATTTGACAGTACGAGGTTCTGACAGTAATCTCCCTGTATTCTTTTGGAGCCGTACGCTACTCCAAACAGTAAATGCTATAATCAATGCTACTTTAATAAATCTACACATCTACGCTTTTGAATATGTGTGTATTGCGGTTGCTTTCTATATGTTTTGAGCCTATATTTTACGATATTGCAGTTTAGGAAGTAGCACATATATAAAAGGAAAGATAAAATCACATAGCTTCATGAAGTGTGTGCGATGCTCAAAAGAACCACACAAATGAGTCTGGTATCCTGATGCTTTATATGCAGTATATTAAACAGTTACTTTGACGTTTGTAAAATGTGCACATCTATCGACATGACATAGGCTGATGCTCCCATAAATGGGACATTAACAGGTTTGTTTGAGTCTAGACATTTGTTAAACTTGTATGGTGCATGCAAATTCTATTTATTCTATCTTGAGGCACTGCAGGCCATCAACCACATCAAATACAGCCTCTGCTATAGAGACACAAATCAACACCTCCTATTTCTATTATCGTAAGCATGACATGTATAGCCAATCATCTATCAGTTTCTGGCAATAAATGGGCTTCCACTAAGAACTGTGTAATGAGATACTACAGATCTGGAGTGTAACATTTCAAGCTTATATGTTGAATAACAAGCAACTCTTCTTAATAACTTGCAAAAACGAGTAGTTTCAGATACGATAATCACTCAAAAGTTTCATACACTTACTGAATTTTGTATGAATTTGCGTACTTTTTCTGAACTAGACATATCTGTTGATCCATTAGAGTCAAAAAAGCGAATATGCTAGCTTATGAGAGCGTAATCTTGATCAAGCTATTTTATTATTCTCATAATACAAGTCTTTTAATGCACTGTACAAGCTCAAACACTTCAGATTTGATAAGCTTTCCTAAATCAAGGTACTAAATTATCTGAAATTTGCAAGGCTTTGATAACTTTTTTGAAAACGAAAATTGCATCATGTACCATAGTGTTAGTGTAAGAGAAAAGAACTCTCAGCATTCCTATCTATTTAGAAAAACTGAGTTGGGCCATGTCAAATGCAAAGTCGCAGCTATCATGTATGCTGACACCAGCACTTGTACACTATTGCTGTATTGATGTACGCTGCATTGCTGCAGAAAGATAAACAAACCAGTGCAAACACAAGGTTCAAGCACTGTAGCGCAACAGACGCTAAACTAGTGCCACATAGCATGTTTCTTATTCAGAAGCCACTGCATGGCATTTATGTACTTTTGCAAAGAATTCTTGTACTGGAGGAGTGCACGATCTATTTTAATAACATTTCCAATCTGATGTGATCTTTATTATTCTATCTGGAGAATCCATCTCAATTCTTTTGAACTAACATCCAAGGAGTAGAATTGAAGTAATGTTTTTTATTTTAAAGACATTTGCAGAGTAGGTAGCGGACATCATTCATTTCGATCAGATCAATTCACTGCAGGAGCGTTCAATTGCAAATACGAATTGAAAACAAACGTATAAAATCCAGGCGCATCGTACAGTTGACGCTATTCTCACCAAATTCATGCTCAATACTTTTACTCACATTGGCTCTTGAAAGAATCAACAGGACTGATGTAGGCTCATAGTGTTTGGCACTCAAAACAACAAATTGCATTTACATATACAGATGCAAACGTCTTCCCCTTTCTCCTTGCTTACTAGTACAGATGCACTGAAAATCATAGCAACCGCTAAGTCCATCGTCACCGCTTAGATAGGGATCCACCAATACATGATGCAGGTTGAATAAGAATAGATTTCTGCATTATCCTTCAAAACGACAGCATGCATAAACACACTCGCTGTACGCTTGATAAGGACAACGAATGTATTTAGCGTATAATGGACCCATCCAGCGAAAAAAGTATAAAAAGAAGCCTGTTTCTTAACAAAAAGACAAACTCTATCCTACAGCATTTAGATTCATTCACATATACAATGCAAATCAAATACATTTCTCTTGGTGTACTCGTCGCCCTGGTAGCCTCTACTACCGCTTCCGACACTGTTGGTGTCTCTGGTTTGGATGTCACAGCCATCAACACTGCCTCAGGTATTGCCAATAACGTCAAGGTCAATGATGTCTTGGAGGATCTCCGTGCCAATGTTGCCAGCTCCAAGCGTAGTGTCTTGTCTCGCAGAGAAATAATCCGCAGCTCAAAGCGTAGCGCCTTGTCTCGTAGAGAAATTGCTCGTGCACTTGCTCGTCGTGTCCACCGTCGCAGTGAAAATGAGCCTGATGAGGAGGAGGAAGATGAAAATGAGGCTGATGAAAACGAAAACGAGCCTGACGAAGAAGAAGCCGATGAAAACGAGAACGAAGCTGATGAGGAGGAGGCTGATGAGAATGAGAATGAGCCTGATGAAGAGGAGGCCGATGAAAATGAAGTCAACGAAAGCGGCTATGCCAAGGCCTGGCGTCGCTAAGTTGTATCCTTTTCTAGCATCTGATGCTGTATCACTCTTAATCATTATAACCCCCACTAGTTAATTATCATTGTCATAAATAAATTGTTCGAGTAACCCATTTCATACACTTTAATCCCACCGACATCATCTTTTCCACTATGCTGTGATTGATTTCTGTTGCTACAGTGTAAATAAGTGCAATGTTCTGTATAGAAAACTTGGGTGCTTTCTATCGGAATTAAGTATATCGCCATGGATACAACTAGTTATACAAGAGACTGATGGTAGGCTTGGATCAAACCTCTTATCATCCCTCTCTTTGCATGGACTTTCAAATGCGGGGGGCCAAGAAGGATTACAATTCAAGCTGCTACCTTAATTAAACACACCCCTTTCTCATTTTTCCTCCCTTGTCAAGCCATCTCAAATGATAAATCAATGGCTGAAGAATCTATTTCGCATCAGCAGCAGTAATAATTCACGCTTTGTGCCTTCCAATTACGACAAGCTCACTCGACCACAGCTGATTGCCAAGATCAAAGCCCTTGAAGATCAGTTATTGACCAAGGCATATCCCATCAAACATGACAAAAGTAGACCTTTTGACATGGCACAGTACAGCCAACAACGGATTGCGCTGAAGGTAGCTTATTTGGGCTGGAATTACTCTGGATTTGCAGCACAAGGAGACGAAGTCAAGACACCTACAGTGGAGGGACATATATTTAAAGCGCTCCAGTCGTGCAAACTAATCACACATCCAGATCAATGCAATTTCACTCGATGCGGTAGGACAGACAAGGGCGTCAGTGGATTGGGCCAAGTGATTGCGTTGAATGTTCGAAGTAGCCACAGCAAACACGCTCCTACTTCCTCGGCGCCATTGCCCTACATCGAGATTCTAAACAGACTATTGCCGGACGACATACGTATTTTAGCTTGGGCGCCTGTCGATCCATCCTTCAACGCAAGATTTGACTGCAAGTCGCGCACATACAAGTACTTTTTCCAGAAAGGCACCTTGGATTTAGAATTGATGCGCCAGGCGGCTAGTTTTATGATGGGCTCGCACGATTTTAGAAACTTCTGCCGACTGGATCCGTCTAAAAACATAACCAGTTACGAGCGCACGGTGGTCTCGTTGGACATCAAGCCGGTCACTGCTGCTTTTAGCGACAATGAGTTCTACCAGGTAGAGCTCAAAGGAACAGCATTCCTGTGGCATCAAGTGAGGTGCATCATGGCGATTCTGTTTTTGGTGGGGCAGAAATTGGAAAAACCAGAGGTTGTTCAAGAACTGCTAGACATCAACACATTTCCTGCGAGACCTGAATATCCAATGGCCAGCGATTTACCGTTACTACTGTACGATTGTGAGTTTGACGATATTCGTTGGATCTATGCCAACCAAGATGACCAGAAAGACGTCAAGATACCTACACCCGTAAGGACATGGAGGCATTTCGACGAGTTTCGGTCAGAGCATGTTATCAAAAGCCTACTGTACAGGACATGCATCGATGACATAGAAGCCATGCAAACGTTCGAAAGCTATCCAGAGTATGAGCAGTCGACTATTCTACTCGGTGGTGGTAAATCTATCAGAACTAGCCATTATAAAGCCTTAAAAGATAGACCTCTAGCTGATTCTGATCAAGTCAAGAAGGAGAAGTATCGCATCAAGCAATTGAAAAAAGCAGAAATAAAATGAGGGGCGTTTATTGATGTGTCAAGAATGGAATGCTAAAAGCTTTCGGTTTCTGTCTTTTGGCATTTTGCTGGGTTGTGGAAACTGTGGAAGTGGAATCTTGTGAGATCGGAGGTAAAGTAGATGGTGGAGTATGTATGTCTGTGTCGATATATGATGTGATGCTGGGGTTCTTTCTATGAGGTGCTAGCGTATAAGCGGCATTACTTTTATCGCTACTGCTATTCTTCTTCTTTCGCTTGAGCCAGAAATTGCTGATCAACACATGCGCTCCCCAAAACTCGGAACAAACTTTTAATGGCAACAGATGTTCGGTAGCGGCTTCTAGTTTTCTATAGGCGTCTAGCTTGATGGTAGGATCTAGTCGACTCCAGCGCAGATCTGGGTCAATATTGTTGACCTCCTTGATATGAGACAGTACTGCTTTGGTGATCAAGATGGCTTCTTTGACCATGGCCTTGTAATCTAAGCCAGTTTTCGACGATGGACCTAGTATCTTTGTGATCAAGTCAACGTAGAGATTGCATGTAAATTGTAGGCTATGTGATTTTCCCCCGATGGAATTGGTAAGCTCTTTTGATGAAGGCCGCGGCACAACTCTATCAATAGGCTCATACTTTGGGAAGGGTCCGTTAGCCACATTCTCCTCAGTGAATGCTGTACTAATGTGCCCTTTTTTGGGAATTTGGGCACTCTGTATAGGACTATCGACTGTGCTACCTTCATTGGAAGTGGAATTGCTGAAATCGTCTGTAATGGCATATTTGCTGTTACTGATTGATAGTTTGATGGCCTGCATCTCAGATTTCAAGTCCCCAACCTGAGATACAAGCTGTGTGATCTCTTGTGTCATTGTTTGTAACTTGCCCAGAGTTATATCTAGCTTTTGGTGGATCAATTGGTTCGGATCTGTATCTTGATCGCTTTTTGACCCCTAGATGTCCGTGTTAATTGCTAGTTTACTGACATTGCCGTTGTATAATAACCTCTTGTTCGTCTTGTTGATCTTGATCCATGTATTCATCGTCATCTATGCGCTTTTTTTTCAGAGTGCCCGCTTTGGTTGCTATGGAATCGTCGTCTTCGTCATTGTAACTACCCATTCATCACAAAAAAAAAAAGGAAAAAAAAACCAGCCAGTCAGCATTTCAGGCAACAGATGTCATGTTGCAAATCAACTCACGTTTTGTGCGATTTCTGTCTCTTTGATACTCTGACCATTATAATGAATCATCCATGAAAAACCTGATTTAAGGGAAAGGGGATATTTTATTACACTTTTTTTTTTATCAAGAAACCAAGGAACCAACATGAATCATTTTGGGCAATTCTGGGCGCTATTTTATACTAAAATCTCTAGGAAAAAAAAAAAACGTATCCAGTTTTCTAATTTTCCAAATCCACATTTTAGAATGCCGTTTCCAGGTTCGAAAAAGGAAGAACTAATGATGAGCATCCCATTTGTTTTGAATCGAAGACGACCAACCAGGAGCACCTTCGAATCCATTGCGGCCTTGTTGATAGTCGGAAACAGCTTGAATGATCTCCTGCTGTGTGTTCATGACAAAGGGACCATGCTGAACAATAGGCTCGTTGATTGGCTGGCCAGCAATGATCACAAAATGCGTATCATCAGAAACTGATTCAACTGGAATGAAATTGCCTTGATTGTTATCCAAAACTAATGTGTGGTGAGCCTCGGATAAATGCTCCGTGCCTCCAAATTTCGCTGACCCTTCAATGGTGTAAATAAACCCAGCATAGTTGGGTGGAATCTCTTGTTCCATATGCTTGCCCTTCTTCATCTTGACGTCAATAAACATGGTGGGTGTTCTTGTGAAAACTTGGCTGTTTGTGCCGTTGGAGGATCCTGCAATCACTTTGATCTCTACGCCTGGCTCAGGTGAAACGTGGGCCACTTGTTCTTTAGGAAGCTCTTGATAGTTGGGCTCGGCAAGCTTATCTTTGCTGGAGAGATTGACCCAAAGTTGAAGACCGTGAGCTCGATCTTTGGTTGCTGGAATCTCTGTATGAACAATGCCGCGTGCTGCTGACATCCATTGAAGATCTCCTGGTCCAATGCGTCCCTTATGGCCCTTGAAATCCTCGTGCAAAAACTCACCTTCCAGCATGTAGGTTACTGTCTCGAATCCTCGATGGGGATGATCCGGAAATCCGCCAGGAGCATGAACATCAAACTCGTCCAGCATCAAGAATGGATCAAGATTACGCAATGCAGCGGTGCCAATACTACGATACACTATGAACACAGCAACAGTCAGCCCTGATAATAGATATAACGGCATACACGAGCTTACCCTTGGCACCATCACCGTCCATTTGAGCTCTGGAGCGTACACTTTTGACAATGTTTCTTGCTATGCGAGAAGTCATTTGTAATCTGAATTATGGAAAATGGAATGTTTATCCCCATATGTATTTTTTTAATTCGACTTTATATACGGTTGGAAACCCGCCATGTGTGATTAGAAGGGCTTGGTCATAGCACGATTTGTAACTGCTTACTGATGATTGTGTGGCACGAACCAAATACTACACACACAATACTAAACAAGTGTTGATGAGGCGTTAGTTAGGTACACAAAATGATAAATGCTCAATAACAACATTTTCAATTTGCGATGAGAAGCAAAACAAAAAAAAACAAAAAAAAAAAATTGCTCAAATCATTTGACAGAAAATATCGAAAAATCTAGCAACTCGGAAAGGTGGCCGATATGAATTTGGCAACAGTTTGATCATTGCAACTCCATTTCATCGAGGATTCCATTGTCTATTGAGCAGTTACACTAAACAGCAACAATAGTCGGTATTGTATCACTGAGTCATTCTACAAAATGCAATGGCATGTCTGTTTCATCAAATACATGGTATATTTCAACTCGGATGTCATCCGAGAAGTTGTTCAAAATAAGGTATCTCAAGACGTCAGATGGAAAAATGGCAAAAGGTACAGTTAAAGTTCTCAGCAATCTACGATCATGTAATTGATCATGTCTCACTTGTACAGTAGTTTGTCAATGTTTAGTCATATTTGAGTTTGATCCATTGGTTATTGGTTTCTACTGACAACTAACTAAGGGGTTTTAGTTACTTTATAAATACCCATTACAGTGCTCATCATTGGATGTTGATTGTCTCTAATGTAGCTTGCTAATGCTGTATTTGACCCTTGTTTTTGAGAGCAGATCAAAAATAGATCACAGGGGCGCTTCAATCTAAAGGGCTGTAAGCTAACCTCAATGCATTGTTTAAATCCGGTGGCCGAAATGTTGCCTGTCATTTTTCGCATTAAGCGTGCGCCATACCACCGATTAGCTTGTATCAGCTTAAATAGATAGATCACTGTATTTGAATACTTCAAAGCTAACATTTTGGACATAGCTAAAAACTTCTGGTCGCTATTTCAACGTCCCAGGGCTTAAAACCGATTTTTACAGCTTAAAAAAAAGTTATGAGTTGTAAAGTAGTGTATCCAACTTATTTTCGAGGATTGCGCTATTACCATGGAAGATCGCAACTGTCGTTGATACTTCACTTTAACAGCCCTAATTGGGAACCAGAACTATAGGCCTTTGCCTTGCGTCCGCTTCATATACGCAATAGTGATTGTATTAAAGCACGTAGGAGGGATTCCTTGAGTGGTTTAATGTTCATAATGTCTTCGCCGCTTTCTGCATGCGAGAGCTCAGAGCCTCGACGATCCAGTCAATGGTAGCAATCGAGACAGTAAGAGTACTCGGCCATGCGAATATTTTACTCGACATTGATACAAATGACTCCTGCAAAGACAAAAATAAAGCTGATGCCGTTGATAGTAAAGCCAATAGCAATGGTACTGCTAATTCAGTTGAAGCACTACAGTAATTATTAGTGGCCATGCCGAGCAAGAGGCTACAGATGATGTTGCCTTACCTCCGACTGCAAAATACAGTGAAATTTGAATACATTTGAGGCATGATTTCTCACGCTAGAAGCTGCTTTAGACCTTCAGAATAGCACCAAACAATTGCTTTTAGCTAGCACTAACTTACTGACACCTTCGCTCAACTTTTTGAGGCCAAAAAAAACATCATCAAAAGTCCATCAAAAAGCATGAGGTACCCCTCATACTTTTCATCGAAAATCAAACGATCGTGTTTTTGAACGCAAAAATAAAGACTTC
>DF836373.1:0-36332 GCA_000950595.1 Mucor ambiguus
TTTCCAAAAGCTATTAAACAGGGTATTGCAAATCAAAAAGTACTACTACATAAAAGAGGTGTTTGAAGATTTTAGCTTTCGTTCATTTTGTGATACAAGTCAAAGGCCCGCACAGCACTAGCCTTTCCACACCTCGGGTAGTTTCCTGACCTACGCGAAAGCAGTTCCCTTTGAAAGTGTCCTTTGCCATGACGATCAACAAGTCTCAAGGGTACTCGATTACATAGAATAATTTAGGCCTTAGAAGTTCTATCTCCATGTATAGACAATTATATGCGGCCATGTCCAGAGTAATCGTTGCATAAGGAATGATTATATTGCTTCCTACCAACAACCCTCAAACAGAAAATGTAGTATATCCTGAAGTTCTTTACAAAGAAACTACATAACCGAACATAAACTTCATCAGCCTTCAATTTCTATCTAATTCGTATAGTCCTCTACTATAACATTCTTGATTGATCATGTAAAAAAGCAATTAATTTAAACGAAACTCGCAGGGCGACGCCATCGTCGAGCGTAGCGAGATCAAACGGCTAGTTCATTTGAAAAATTTGGAGAAAAAGAATAAAAAGTCAAAAAGCTGGTCAACTCAATATTAAAAGTTGGTTAAATTAGCTTCAAACAGCTGGTCAAATTAGTTTTCACACAAATGTCCAAAATAATTCAAAGATTTGGTAAATTGGGAGTGGAAGCACAGTACTAAACATTCACGCCTGATTCAGCTAAAGCAAAACTTGAATGTAGTATGTGTGTGGTTTTACTATAAAAAAACAGATCATCCTGTACATATACTGTATACGATGAAACATTTGATCAAACATGCAGAATTCATGCCAAAAGCGAAAAAATTCCTTTTTTGTTTGTGTTTGTATAACGCACAAGAATCCTTCTTGTATGTATTTGGCTTAAACCCATTGCAATGCTCTACCCGAGCTCGTAGACAGAATTGGACAGTAATCCGAGGCAAACATGCCTCTTGCAATAGTGTCGGTTGTGTTTGTCTGTATCATTACAGTGAGTTTTATTTGTACAAAGAGGAGGGGTAATATAGAATGGCAAAATGGTATAGTTAAAACAAGTTGATAAAGGGCTTGTTTTGGCCCGTATTTATGTCATTGCTACCAAAGTACGTTATATTAGTATGGTGGCGCATTTTCCTGATGATAGGCTATGCTTACTTTTTGTGCATAATCAGTTGAGATTTGAGGTATAAGGTCTCTTCCTTGAGTTGCACCAGCATTTGCTTGAGATGCTCGTTCTCGCGAGTCATTTTCTCTGCCTTGTGAGCCAATTCATCAATCCATTCCTTCTTTCGCTGTCTACATTTGGAGGCTGCATAGCGAGATTAGTTAAAACATACGAACATGTTCTTTTTTTTAGTTTGGGCCATACCAGCTAGTCGATTTCTTTCAAGGCTTCTTTGTCGGGATTCAGCCTCAGATTCAGAATCCTCGGATACGGTGTTGGCAGACGATTGGTGGCGTGCCTTCTTTGGTGTAACTTTCTTTGATCGCTTTACTGACGGCTCCCTGTCATTTTCCTCTGGAAAATATGCTGAGGAGGAGCATGAGGTGGCTGATAATGGAGAAGATGAGGACTCTTTATTATTTGTTTTTCTTCTGCTACTTCCACGAGTGCTGTCTGGTTGCCCTATTGGCATTTGTCTGCTACTCATGGCTTGTTGGTAATACCCATAATCGTAATTTGTAAATAAAGAATGCATTGGAGGTGGTGGGGGAGAGCTAGGATAGGATAATCCAGGCTCTAATTGGTTCAGCATTTGACAGGAGGCATATGAAGTGTAGCTATTGCTATATGGGTTGTACATTTCGATAAAAAAGTAGAAGATGATGAGCATTGATCACCTCAAATCTTGAGCATCTATATATAAGCTCCAGGTTTGTTAAAGCACCGCCATCCATAACGCATGGTATGCTGTTTCACTCACATTGTTATTCATGTGGAAAACTCTTTTTAAGTATAAACAGCAACTAGCTGGTGAATACTAATAGCAAAGTCCTTCCAATGATTCGCTCAAACGGACGCCATTTTTACACAAAACCATTCTGGGGCCGGAATGATGATGCGAGTTGATGGATTGACTGACTGTACAATGTTACCTTAGACGCACGGGTACATGGTCGCATAAGACTTGGATCTATAAATATAAAGGCGGCGGGATCAAACACACCGACATTGGAAAGCATCTATTGATATTGCTCACATAGAATGGGATCTTTGGATTAACACCGACAACATCCACCATCAGCATTGTTTGTTTTCTCATTTCCAAAAGCTATACTAGTTAGTCTGTGCCATGGTTCGTGCTCTTGATTATGCGTCCAGTGTTTTCAATTTCCCGTTTACAACAAAGACTCTCATCTGTGGATATCACATTTAAATTGCACACAGCAATATGACAAAATGAAACATTTGGCCCTTCTTAATGTTGAAAGGGAGTCAATCTTATGATAAGATGGCGTTACAGCAAGCGTATTCAATCGCGATACTGATATGGCTGGTCTGAAATACAGGCCTAGCTCGCATTTCTGATGCATTGCGTATGACCTTCTATTGCTATCCAGCATTCTTGTTGATATGCAATCCGACTCTAGCAATATTCATTCTACAATCGTTACAACTGATCGTCATATTTAATGCAAGGCATCGTTTTCCTTCACAATGAGCAATCAAATTTGAGATTAAGGGGGTGATAAAGTATTTAATTTTGTACAAAGAATTCTGCGAGTATATCAGAACGTTTAGCGGTGCTCCACGTAGACCTTCATGCCTTCCTTCATAGGCAGGGTTAAAGAAACTTGATATGTGATGTTCTGGCCAGAAACCAATCTGAATTTGTATCGCTTGACAAGGAAGGCCATAGCAACAAGAGCCTCCAAAGTAGCCAAGTTTTGGCCCAGGCAAACACGGGGTCCAGCATGGAATGCGGGCCATTGTCCCTGAGACTCACGGCGAAGATCGCCTTCTGCAGTAATCCATCTTTCAGGCTTGAATTCTCTTGCGTCAGGGCCCCATACTTTTGTGCATCTTCCTTGGGCGTAAGGACCTGTTCGGCGTGTATCAATATCATTTTTCTAGGCACATCAATGTCAGATCTGTACTTACACCACATTACATAGTCTCCCTTGCGAATGTGTGTACCATCGGGCCATACATCGTCGTTGAGTGCGTACTTTTGATTGTTAGGTACAGAAGGGTATAAGCGCAGTACCTCGTAGAAGCTATATAATCCAGAATCGAATGAGAATCGAGCCAATTGACAGATATCAGTCAATAAACTCACACAGCATGGGCATATGTCATGTTTTTGATGGCTTCGTATAATGCAACAGGATCATCAGCTACATCGTCCGTGATGTTTTCGAGAACCTCTTTCAAAAGCTTTGATTCCACACGAGGGTGAAGCAGCAGCATATAGAACGTCCAAGACAATGCTTGGGCTGTTGTGTCTCGACCAGCAATGACAAAGTTCAGTACAATGTCTCTGAGCTCCTTGTTGCTCAATAGTTCACCATGCTCGTTCTGTGCGTCCATAAATCTTGACAGCAAATCACGATGATGTGTCTCACCGTCAGCAAGCTGCTTTCTGCGTCCCTCAATGACTTGATTGGCAAACCCGTCAACGGTCTCCAGATGTTGTTTGATACTCTTCTTCCAAGGCTGAAGCAAGGTAGCAATAGGCTCTGTCACTCTCCAAAGTGGGTTGATAAAACGTTGGAAGCTGTTCAACTGGCATGCATCGAATGAAGCAGCAAAAGGAACCTTTTCTTGGCTGTCCAGGGCATGCAATTGAACGCCAAACCCTAGCCTAATTTGACACGAGTTAGTTCTACGAACGCAGCCAAAAGATGCATTGCTTACTTACAAGATGAAAGAATCCAATGTGAATTTGAACATGAGGTCATGGAAATCAACGACTTGATTCGTCACTGCTGCTTTATCTAAGACGCCCTTGAACATGACATCAATCTCCTTGACAAAAACCCTATTATTGTTCGTTAATTAGAAATTTATGCAAAATGATCTACAAAACTGACTCTGTAAACAGATCTCTGAAATTTTTGATGTTGAAGATATGGCTTGCTGTTTTTCTTTGGTATTTCCATTGCTCACCGTTTGCATTGAAAATGCCGTGGCCAAATAGATCACCTGTTGCAGCATTCAATTGAGGGCCCTTTGCATAGTTTTCAAAATTGTCTGATAAATAATAAGCGGTTAGTTGGTCGCACTGCAGCATCTTATTTTTCATGCTCTATTACTTTTCAGTATATGTTCAATGTTACGAGGATCCACTGTTGCAATGGCACGAGGCATGCCTAATGCTGAAGCTGTACTGTGTATATATAATAACGTGAGATGGTCGTTTTTTTACATGACCACTGTGCAGACATACGTTGTAAGAGTATCCATTGAGACAAAACCACTGAGCAGAAATTCATGCATGTTCTCTGCATTGCCTACAATGGTAGGTAGACTGCCCACAATTGGCCAACCCTTCTTATGAGAGATGCCTTCTCTGTGCTCATCAAACAAAGCTCGATCTGGATACTTTACGGCTAATGCAGTAAGAATGGCTGCTGATACACCCAGTGTACGAGAAAAGAAGTTATCAGTAATTATATTAGACATTGTGTGTATTGTTTGTAAATAAAAGGAGGAGAGAAAAGAAAAGGAAAGAAACTAGGAAATCAAGAGATGGTATTTATACTTTTATTTTCTTCAGGCTTGCAGGGTTACACGTATTGCACATTAGGCAGACAGTGTGTTGGTGTACATCGCTCGACAAACCAAATAAAGATACAGTTTGTCTGCATATGCATGCTCCTGCTACCTATGCGCCATACCCTGTCTCTTATGTAGGACGCTCTACCACCTCGAACCACCTATTCCATTCGACCTAATGTCTTTGCTATGATAGCCAATTGCCAAATAGTAATTTATCTATAAGGGTAATATAAAATCTTATACACTAGAAAAGACCATTTCCGGAATTAGATTTCAAGCATTTGACTAAGGTTCAACATCCAAATTTAGCGAAATACGACATCTAACGTTTAATGTGGAGAGATGTAACACTTGGATTTCTATTATACGATCACATTGGCAGCTCTTCCATTTATCAAATTCAGCTATCCCGTCAAGTAGGCTTTATAGAGAGCCATCATCACATGTCAATATGATGAGGCTGTCATCTGCAGTGAGGTTTGCTAGTGCCGTCGATTTGAATGGGTACTTTACTATTAACGTTGCGGGCAATTTGGTCCTAAATAGGATTCTGGAATTGCTAATCTGATATCTGCCATAACATACTTGATATTTATTATCAAGGCATTGTCAGTTAAAGGGGTAGCTCTTTGCGGCTTAATAGGAGTTGCACCATTAAATGAGACTCATCAATAGCAAGATCAACAATTAACAACTGCAAAAAAAAGGTATATTTATGGTGCGTATATGACTACAAAGTGATACATGTAAAACTCAAATCCTTTTAAACGTCGATTAAAACAAACATGATTTATTTCTCTATTGATTAGCAGACAAAGCCTTTTGTAGCATGTCGAGAGCAGTGATATTCTCCTCCTCTGTACCAACAGTGATTCTCAAGCAACCCTCACAGCCATACTCCATACCTCTGAAACGAACCACAACATCGAGCTTCTCGGCCATCATGCTATAAACCTTTTGTGCGCGATCATTAGAAGGCTTCTTGGTGTTTGCATCCAGAATTTCGACCAACACAAAGTTAGAATCGTTGCCACCCAAAATGCGACCAGTGCCATCGATTTGAGGCAACTTCTCAATCAATACACCACGTTGATCAATCAAGCGCTTGCGGTAATCATACATTTTAGCTAAACCAGCATCCGAGAGGGCTTCAGCAGCCACTAAAGCACTAGGTGTACCAATGTTGTAGGGGGCCTTGGTATTGTTGAGGATTTGGATGACATCGGGATGGCCAACAGCGATACCAACACGGATACCAGCCAAGCCGAAACTCTTACTCAAAGTCTGCATTACCACCAAATTGGGGTATTGGTCAACCCAAGTAGCCACTGAACCTTCTTCATGATCCACAAAATCGACATAAGCTTCATCCACAACAACCAACCCCTTGAAGTCGGATTCAAGAACTGCACGGATACTCTTGTGACCAAGACAAGTGCCTGTAGGATTACCAGGAGAACATAAAAACACAATCTTAGTCTCGGGATTTGATTTCAAGGTGTCAAAAAGCTTTTTTTTTTTATGATGGGTTAGTCATGATTACTACGAAAAGCAAAGAGTGCTAGCTTACATTATCTAAATCCAATTGATAGGCGCCATTTTCAACATTGAGTGGTGATTTGACTACTTGCACATCATTGATTTGAGCACAAACAGAGTACATGCCATAAGTAGGAGGAGTAATCAAGATTTTGTCGTGAGCAGGTACACAAGCAATACGGATGAGCAAATCAATCACTTCATCGGAGCCAACGCCCAAGAACAGATTCTTGGTAGACTTCAGGTTGCGAAGCTTCAAAATGCGCTCTTTCACTTGAGACTGATATGGATCAGGGTATCTGTTCAAATCGCCATCATGCTGTGAGGTCAAAGAGGGTCCATAGGCGTTTTCGTTCGCATCCAGCAAAACACCCTCGCTGTAGTCATCACGAGCACAGCGATAAGGCTTTAATGCCATGATATTGGGACGAATGATTTTGCTGAGGTCAAAGGAAGACATACTTTAATGATGAAAATGTTTGAAATTAAAAACAAGAGACTGAAAAAAAGGGATGTGGTTTTGATATTGTGCTTTTGTACTATTTATCATCTCTCGGAGAATGTATATTCAGAGTCATATTTGAAGTGTATAAAAATGACTCACTTTATTACTACTACAAAACCTTGGTTGTTTGATTGAAATCAAGTGTTGTTTTTGGGCACTGTTTGCTTGATGGACTTTTCAATTTCGGGTATCAACCCAAGCATCTTTCTCCATTGAGCCATCGTCAAGCAAATACCTATGGCAAATTATCAATCTCAGTGACAGATACAAATGTCTTTTTTTTTTTTTTTTCAGTTCTACCTCTTCCACGACGAAATCGTTTGGAGATATTGCGCGGATGCGATTCTCTGATATCAACAAAGGCGTCACCGTTACGGAAACAACCAACAGATAGCTTTTTTCCTCGAGATATCTTCATTGAGATAAGCCTTTCTCAGAATGAGCGTCTAGTTACTCCTCTCATATACTTACATGAAACGACTCTATTGAATTGTAAAGAGGCACTTCAGCTTCAGAGGACGTCTGTTCTTTTTCTATTGTCTAAGGCATCACATTACAGAATGAGTCAATAAAGTCAAGATCATAAAGGCACTGATGATTCAAGATTAGCTCACATCATCTGCATCGGCATCACTATCATAAATTACAGCCTTTGTCTTCACAATGGCCTTGGTTTTGGTGGTAGCTTTTGTTTTTGCAGTAACATTTGTTTTAGCAATGGTAGATTTAGTTTTAGTAGGGGCCATTGGTTTGGCAATAGCTTTTGGTTTAGTATTAGTCTTCGACTTCATACTTCAAATAAACTGTGCTGTACCAGGAAGAAATGCTCTGTTTGCATGAACTGAGCGATAGTTCAGTTGTCATTTATAAAGTAACAGATGTCGCCTAGATATTCACATGATAATTGGTTTGTATAGCTTTGCATAATTTTCAGCGTTACGCCCAGAAGGTAGTAATTGACTCTTTCCCAAACAAACTACATGAGACACTATATGGTTATCATGATTTGGTTGCCACATTTAGAATCAGGCAATTCTATCCGCTCTATATGCAGAGCAGCCGTTTACGTGTTCATCAAACTGCAATCTTTTAGTATTAAATGGTTTTATAGGCCACTGCAGCTGTTACTCCAAGTATCAAGTAGGCTTAAGTTTGAATGAGATTACAAAACCCTTCCGCATTTTCAACAGGATTCGTATGTTAATGAGCCGCATTTAATGATATGAGCTTTCAAAATACAAGAGTTTACTGCGCAAGTAATTCAAGGAAGCCAGCTAGACTGTGGTACTTCCAGCTTGCAATACCCTTTTTATTGTTGGCCACCAGCATCATGGGATAAGCATGGCATTACATTTGTCGTCGGCTAAAATCGATTTAATCTCAGCTCGACGTTTTGTCCTCAATCCGGTAAATTTCAAATTTTTTGCAACTCGATTGATCTATTTTGTCAGGTTCGACTATAACAGTTGCGATAATCGGCACATACTTCCTAATCGTTTTTTGGGGTAATTTTGGAGGCGTATCCAATGGTTCTAATAGAGCTGAATATTTTGTATAAACTTATTGATTAATATCTGAAAATATGAAAAAACGTTCTGGACGAAAATGTATAGGATTTACATATAAAGGTCTCACAAAAGCGTTTTCAGGGGTTGCTTTGGACAGGTGCAAAAGTTTTGAACTAGTATATGCCATAGTAGAAATCTTCATTTTTGTGTTCAAAAACGCGATTGTTTGATTTTCGACAAAAAGCATGAGGTATCCCTCATGCTTTTTGGTCGATTTTTGATGATGTTTTTTTTTGTCCTCAAAAAGTTGAGCGAAGGTGTCAGTAAGTAACTGCTAGATTAGAGCAGATGCTTGGTTTAGTTTTGGTCGTCTAAAACAGCTTGTAACACGAGAAACTACGACTCAAATACATCCAGTTTTAGCTGTAATTTGCGTGTATTTGAATAATAAGAGACATTGCAATTATGCTATGTGCCTATGCATGAAATTTCCTCATTGGTACGAGCTAGGAGCATCGTACAAGAGTCAGACGCATTGGTCCTATGTGGTAATGGGAGTTTACAAGGCGAAACATTAGTACGTTTTAATAAGATTCGAGCGATAAAATATAGCATCATCAACTATTCAAAACTAATGGCCAATATCTGCTCATCTGTAGCATGCCCTGGTCTACTGGGCTACTTAATGTACTAGCGACTCGCTATGCTGTAAAATTGAACAATGTTTCCACTGATCTTTTGTATGAGATTTACTAAAGTAGATGGGCACATATAAAACCTAATTCGAATAAGAGTACGCATAGTAGAGCCTCAGTTTTTTCATATGCGTTTTAATAGCGCATGTATATACTAGTCAGTGCATAAATTCAATAAGACATTTAATTGTATCGACGTGGCAGCGCTCCCCGAGTTAGATCTAAGTTGCTAATACGAATAGCAAAAGTTAGTTTCATCATGCCTCCAGTGATGAATACACGACTTCTAATTCTAGGCTCAGTTGAACGCTCTTCTTTTTTTTTTCCTCCATCTCGTTTGATACACTAAAAAATATGAGCTCTACACCAACTTCAGCGACATCAGCAACTCAAAATGCACTCAAGCCAGATGAATACAACAAGGGGTTGGATCAAGAGCACATCACCAAGCTAACGCAAGATGCATATAAATATTTCACCGAATATACCAAGGCCGAATTGAAAAGTACGAAAGCATGCATGCTTGTATGTTTTAGCAATATTTTAACTTTGCCCATATATCATATACAGTGACGGTAGAAGATTGTCAATTACTGGAAAAGATGAACATAACTACCCAGGAGAAATATACGCAAATGAGTGAAATGAGCCAGCGATTGATGAAGGAAATGTCGAAATTGCAAAATACATGTGAGGTGTTGGATATGTGCACAGATGCGAATTGAATTACTCATCCGTGATACAGATGCTGATTTCTCAAATTTCATACAACAGATTGAAGATATTCATCAGCAATCCATTGAAATGGAGAACACAGCGAAAGCATTAGATGAGTACTCGGCCTATTTAGGTATTTAACAAAAACCCGCTTTGAAAAAAATAAATTGAATTGACTCATACTAACTCATTTGCAGAGAATAAACTACTCAAGGTGGTGTCGCCCAAAAACACCTAAATAAATGACTCACTGGGCTTCGTCCCCACCTTACAATGATGGTCCTTTTTGAAATGGAGATCAAAAATTCGAGGGTCATCAGCTTTGGGATTCATATATAAACATCAAATAAACATCTACTATCTCTTTTATTACTTCCATCTCCTGAACATGTATCGTACATTAGGCAAATTATCTTGCTCTGTCAAGCCTACCAGCATTCAAGCTTTGGTAATTATTCATCTTCATTTAGAAATTCTCATCTCATCCCGAAAATCATAGAAACGCTCCTATGCTGTTTCAAGCACCTTGATCAAACCTGTAAAAGAGGTGAGCGCTTATATGAAAAAGCAGCTCCCACAATGGAAAATAACTCACACACTCTGTGGCGGTTTTTCCCACATTTGTTTATCCAGTTAACTCATCTCGATACTGATGTTCCTCAATCCACTTTGGACAAAGTCAACGAATTCACCAAATACACTGTCAACACATACGCTCGACCTGATGTTGTGATTGCCCGAGGCAAAGGCTGCTATCTCTATGATACCAGTGATCGTCGCTATCTCGATTTCACCGCTGGCATTGCCGTCACTGCCTTGGGACATTCAGATTCTGAAGTAGCTCAAGTCTTGTACGATCAGGCCAACAAGTTGTTGCATACCAGTAATTTATACCACAATGAGCATGCCGGTGCGCTTGCCAAGACGATGGTCGAAACTACCCGTCAACATGGCGGCGAATGGGCATCCAAGTTGTTCCTTGCTAACTCTGGTACTGAAGCAAATGAAGGCGCTCTCAAGTTTGCCCGTAAGTGGGGCAAGCAATTCAGCCCTGATAAAACCGAGATTGTGTGCTTTACAAATGCCTTCCATGGTCGTTCTATGGGCGCACTGTCAGTAACATTCAATCCCAAATATCAAAAGCCTTTTGCTCCTTTGGTTCCTGGCATTGTTACCAGTCCTTACAACGACGTGGACGCTGCTTTGAGTGCTATCACCGACAAGACGTGTGGTGTTATCATTGAGCCCATTCAAGGAGAGGGTGGTGTGCATCCTGCCAAGGCTGAATTCTTGGAAGCTTTGCGAAAGCGTTGTGATGAGACAAACACATTACTGATCTTTGATGAAATTCAATGCGGTTTGGCTCGTACTGGCAAGATGTGGGGCCATCAACACTTCAATGTAACTCCTGATGTTATGACCATGGCAAAACCTTTGGCTAACGGCGTACCCATTGGTGCTATTTTGACCACTGAAAAGGTGGGAGAGATGATCAAGACTGGCGACCATGGTACTACATTTGGCGGTAATCCTCTGGCTGCTGCAGTTGCTTTAAACGTGGTGAACCGTATTACAACTCCAGAGTTCATTGCTTCCGTCAATCAAAAGGGAGAGCATCTCAAGGGCTTATTGAGGCAGGTTCAAGATAGCCATCCTGATCTGATCAAAGAGGTGCGTGGTAAGGGTCTATTGATTGGCGTGGAATTTACCAAAGATCCCTCTCCCATTGTCAAGATGGCTCGTGAGCGTGGTTTGTTACTGGTAACTGCAGGCTGTAATACAGTCCGAGTGATTCCTCCATTGATCATTACCGAGGAGGAGGCTGTAGAGGGTGTGTCCAAGTTTGCAGGTGCTGTTGATCAATTTGCAGCCTTATCCCACCAATAGGCAATTGAAAGCCAGTGAAGCATGTATACATATCTCATTCTATTCGTGTTTTTTCTTTTTCTTCCTCTCTTCCGTGTATAATTCAATAAACATATCACTTAGAACATCGCATGCTCAATACCAGAGACGAAATCAATCTGCACAGACTTTTGATCAGCTGCGAGAGCAAACTAAAGGAACAGCCTATCGATGTTTGGACAGCATCCGAAAAACGAAAATTTACTACCGTAAGAGGAACACAGTTTGGTATAATGGTCGAGCATTGATTCATAGGACGTAGTATGTCAAGTTCCTAGCGACACTGCAAAAAAAACTGAGCTCTGCAAAGTAACTATCGGATGCTTTAACGATTATATCAATCTAAAGCGTCTTTTCATGAATAGCGTAGCGCCGTATACTCCTCGCATAGATCAATTGACGAGAGCAGTTGCTGTTCATACGATGGTAATGTTTTGCGCTATGGGGCATAGGTCATCTTCTGATTATCAGCACGCAGCATGTAGATGTCGAGAAAGGGATAGCAGAGGCACGCCTTGGAAAAAGAAAGCTGTTTGAAGACTTGGAGCAGTATGAAAGCTCTGATCCGGAGTGGCTATTAGAGTTAAAACGACAAGATGCGCAAGCAGCACAGGAGGCATTGGATAGAAAAAAGGTAGAAATAGTATGTGTATGATTTAGCAATCGCACTGAATATGCATCGCAGAAACTACTGGAGCAAGAAGAGGAAGAGGATCTAGACGAGCCAAAGGACGAAAAAGAGGAGGATGAGCAAGACGGTCCAGCGAAAGAGACATTCAACGAAAAGACGAATGCTTCTGAAATACGACAAAGGTAAGAACAAGCTTTACGAGAGCGCCTGATCCAGTCTCATTGTGATATCTATTAGAAACAATGCAAAGAACGAAACATCGAATATTGAACATGTATTACAACACCATCGACAAATGCATGACGAGTTGACGACTGATTTAGGCCGCATGGCAAAACAACTCAAGATCAACAGCCAAGCATTTGGGGACACACTTTCCAAAGACGATGTGGTTTTGAAGGAAGCACAACAGGCTGTGGAAAGTAACTTAACACGCATGACCAAAGAAAGACAGCGATTGGATGTGCACTATTCTAAATCTTGGGGTACCAGTTTCATGACCATGGCAGTTGTATTATTTGTGTGTATCATGTTTGTACTCGTATTCTTTACTATAAAATTTTTACCTAAAGCAACTTGAAAATAAAAATAGTAGATTAATGAAAATAAAAACGAGAGCGAGAGCGAGAGAGATGGAGAAAAAGAGATTCTGAGTGTTATGTATGTGTGAAGTATAAGAATTGAATAAAAGCAAACAGATTAACATACAAAACAGACGGACAGAGAGATGGTAAGATAGATAGGTAAAGAGAGAGAGTGTGTGAGTGTTGATTTTTCCAAGTATACATATATCAAAATGAGATTTATCGAGCATCCTGTACTTCGTAGAAATTCTTCAAGTACTCCTCAGCTTCTGAATACTCGTCTATTACTTGCGGCAGCAATGGTGTAATGCGCTTCAATGCCTCGTCTTTGTCAAGCTCGCCTGTGCCGTCTTCTTCTTGACAATTACCAACATTTTGGATCTTTTCGCATGTTGCCTTTACTTTCTTCAGTCCAATAGCTGCTGAGCTACCCTTGAGGAAATGACCAAGTCTTGATAACTCGTTTAAATCCTTCTTTTCTCTGTTTGAAATTTTAGAGTCTGGTGTATTAGTCATTTCATCGTCATTTTAACCCTTCTGGGCAACGAGACCAGCAACTTACAATGCTACGCCCATATCCTCAAATGTGCTTCCTGCTTGCTCAAAGTAGTTATTTACAATGCTGTAAGAGAATTCGTGGTCGTCTTCATCATCCATGTCCAATAATTGCTCAAATGTATTCATATCAATGAGATCGTCAGGGTTTACAACTTTTTCGCTTTCATCTGCATTTCTTTCATCTTTATGTGTCAAATCAGGTGATGCTGGAGACTCATTCTAGATTCCCATTTCGCAGGTGGATTTAGTTTGCTATTGGCACAAAACATACATCCCTCCAATGTACCTTGATTTCTTTCTTGTTCAAACCTGTGGTAGTTTCGGGAGAACCTTCGCGACTAGACATTATGATATTATAAGGTATATGATTTTTTCTCCAAAAAACTTGAAAAAAACAAAAGAATTATAGAGTATGAGAAAAGAAGAAACGAGAAAGTAGCAACAAGAAAGAGAAAAGGAAAAAAGAAGCTTTTCGAATGAAGGAAGAAAAATTTTTTCATGGCTTTTGATCGACCTCTTCTATAACACTGATTTTACGTCATCGTATCTCCTTTGAATGCATTTAGCCGACTGATTTCTTTTGTTACACTTGCAATGAGACATTGTGATGGCAATGAGCTGATCTGGATGTATGATTTTGACCGCTAGATAGGCAATTTCTGATTTCTGTATCGAGATATTCGCCTGAATAAATTATTTAAAGCAGCAAAAACTTTTTGTTATTTTGAGATATATAAATGTGGTTACACTCTTTATGGTTGAGGAACCGAAACAGTGGGAGGGAGAGAGGCAGCAAAAGAGAAAAGATGCGCGGGTGCATATGAATGGTGCCATTCTCAGCTCTTTCTCTGTTTAAATTATGCTTGCGATATACTGGCAGATTCAAATTTGCGTCATTTAGTCTACATCGCCGCCCTCGTGCAACTAAATTTAGCTTTTCTCCAAGGCAATGGATGTCCTGACTGACTTGTGTATGAGAATATATCTCTTTCAGTTACACACTTACAAGGACAGTTGCCTTGATCTGTTGATTTGCCCAAAAATGTTCCCATAAATCATGAAAACAGAGGTTGCTCTGGCCTAGATGTACAGCCAAATGTTGCAATGAATCAGTCGCCTGCGGAACCTCCGCTCGAACTAAAAACTTAAAATCACCACACCAGAATCTTCTGTAACATCTAGAAAGTGTATCAAAATTACATTTACGAGTTAGTATGCATATTCCTGACATGTCATGCTCTTTTACCATTATATATGATATGCATTCGATTACTTATTTATAAAGTGGATGCCTGGTCCTTTTGGAACAAGGTTTTATTGTTTCAAATCTGCTTCAAATTGTCATTATAAACAATGCCACTGATAAGAGAACCTCTTCTTCTTTTGAATGCTAAATATTTTACCCCTCCCTCTAGTAGGGTACATGTGCTCAAGCTACTTTTCAAACTTGAGCATTTCACCTTGGAGATGGAACCCCCTTTTATTGCTGTATAACTCCAGCTGATGTGCTATAAAAGGCAGCAGGGCTTTTACATGTCGTCTTGAATCAGAACCTTTTTTATTTATATTTTGACGGTTGGTACCACAGAAGCGAAAAGATCAAAAATAATAAACAACACGCTCTTCAAGTATATTTAAAAATGAGGTATAATATTTAAGCGCCCAATCCTCTTCGTTTGGCCCTTAGAAACACTTTGACTGGTTCCTTGATGCCATTCTCATTGCTACCAATTGCCTCCCCTTCTTTCCAGCCCATAGCCGCCAGCATACGATGTCCAACATTGCTAGAAGAGATAGGTGCAGAGCTGGATGCCACTTGTTTGCCATGATTAGCATCCTCCTTGATTTGAACTCTGGAAACCCTCTTTTCAACACGTCTTGTTTCTTTATGCTTTGTTCGTTTAGTCGACTTTTTCAAATCCTTGTAAGTGGGGGTCATTGATGTTTTGCGCAATTCCACCACACTGTTTTGCTAGCATTAAGACGTTTGTATATAGATATATAGACTTCTTACTTACGTTGTGCTGGACTTCTCCTCTACAATCTCAAGTTTGAACAGTTTAACTAGTTTTGGTACAACAGTGTGCCGACCGAGATGTGTCAAATCTGTCAAGAGGTATCTGAAAACATTAGGTTTCGACACAAAATCGTCTGTAATCCTACAACAGCATGTGTGAGTCCTCGCCATGAGAGCATTGTTCTTTAATTCGTTACCTATCAATGAGATCCTTCTTTTTCGACTTGTCGTTTGCTGGTGCACGAATTCTGGACGACTTGTTCTTGTGTTTCCTTTGCTTTTTCAATTGACCTCGCTGTTCCTCTTTAAGTACAGCTTGATAGCTATGCTTCATATGATCAGGCACGTTCACGCTGTCGTCCATTTGCCAACTGAATGTATTTGCGGTTGCTTGCTCTTCATCGCTGTCCAGTGTCGTAAAGATGTCTTGATCTGAATCAAAAATGTCGCTTATAGGTGTATTCTTCAGTATAGCGTAATCCTCCTCATCATCACTATGGAAACGGTGTCCTGCGGGCTCCTCTTGGAACATGGCACTGCTGCTGCCCCAGTGTGCCAGTGCATCCAGCATACTAACATCCTCACTACTACTGATGGATAATGTATCGTCTTGGTCGTCCTCGCTGTCAATGTGAATAGAATCATCTAGGATAATTCTACGTTTCTTTCTCTCATAATTACTAGATGGTGCTTTGGTATCTGATTCATGCAATGTGGTTGCTGATCTCATCCGCGTGAAGTGTGATGAATTAGGTTCGGTGTGATTACTTACAGGCTGAGGGGTTGAATCAAAGAAGAAACCCAAGTCCTCGGTTGGTTGACCCAGCTCCTCTAAATCCACATTGCTGCCTGTTAGGTGAGTCATGGAAATACGAGACAGCTGGTCGAACTTAGAGGGCTGATTAGGCGTATCCACTGCATTGTTGACGATGAAAACTACATGGAGCGTATTCAAGTCAGCGTTATCTTTTGTCATCATTATAGATAGGTGTGCCTATTATGTAATTCTTTACCTTCTTCTTGCATTGTATGTTGAGTGATGGGCAACTGATGAGGAGCGTCATAGCTGGGTGCATGGCCCTCAAATTCTCTTAGCTCCCTGGACTTGTTGAAGCCAAATCCACCACCTCGAGGCCGCTTTTCTTTGTTCTTGGACTTGTTCCCCTTGAATCTTGCCATTCAGTATGTTTAAGAAAAGAAGCTTCAAAATTTTAATATCACTGATAAGCCTCGAAGCGTAGTAGGTTTTGCTTTGATCAATTAGCTTCAAACCAGTCACCGCCACAAAATGTCAATCTGATGAGGCACTAGATCATAGCATGCCATTTCTGCAACATGTCAAATAGAATAGACGCTTTACCGTCATAGCACGACCCCTTGGTATATTTTGCAGTTTCGAAATTTAAGTCAGTACACCTTTCTTACACATAGCCATCAAAATGGCAAGATAGTGTATCAAAAGGTTGCATTTTTGTTGAGCACGAAACAAAATGCTACATTTGACAATCCAATGTTGGGGAAGGGGTTGTGTGTGTGGATGATGCCATGTCTTGCTTTTCTTTTTTTCATAAAGTTCTAGATTATGATGGTCAAATCCAGCGAGACGGGCTAGCATATGCTATATAGATGGACATGAGTAACGTTGCATGTGCTCGACGATTCATTATTAATCGCATTTGCCCATTTAACGCTTAATAGATGGCTCATACCGCAGACAAAATACCGCCGTTTACAAATACCAAGGCAGCCTATTACAGAAATCCCAAAATAACATGTGTAAGGTTGGCATTTGTTTCTTTTTTAAAACAAAGCTCATTAATTAAGGGGCGATGGTCGCATTGATAATCCCGTTTTGGGTCTTTTCTATTGTGATTCCATCTGTACGTCGTCTGTGCCAATGTTTATCACTGCCGTAGTACACAGCTACTTGTATCTAGGTCATCAAATCATCATTCATCTTTCGCCACAGAAAATTGGCGGTTTCAGATGTTTGGTTCTCTTATAATCTATCATCCACCGGGAAAACAAAATGATGAAAGCCATCAAGTTGGGTGATGCTTAGATGAAATAAACTCATTGAAGTGCACGACATGGAACCAAATGTCGAACTTCAAGATGTCTCTTGACTCCCACTCCCCCTTATTTTCTGGAACAACAGGATCTCATATCAATACATCACGGAAACATGGCATTTTGGTTAAAACGGAGCCATTCCATGTGTTCTATTATTAACATTTCACTGTATATTTGGCGTGTTTCCCAAATGCGCATTTACCCTTGTTTTGTGTGCTTTTTGACAATCGGAGACCCAACAGGTTTGAGGTCAATGCACACACACAGACATCTTGTATAACAAGTGTCAGCTACATCCTATTTCGACCCAAGCTCGCCTTCATCCGAAATGGTATAAATAAGATGATCCATGGCACGGTTTCTCCCATTTCTCTTTTGTTTCTTCTTTATAAAATAGTATATCTCTCAACATGAAGTCCATTTTCGCCGCCATTGCTGTTCTTGCTGCTACCGTTGTCTCTGCTGACAACATTGTCAGCATCACTTCTCCTCTTACCGGTACTGTCTACACTGCTGGTCAACCTGCTACCATTACCTGGTAAGTAACATAACGATATGTGTGTGTGTGTGTGTGTGTGTGTGTGTGTGGTTAGTTGGTTATATTGGAAACTAATGATATTGGTGCTCCCAATGTAGGATTGACCAACAAGTTCCTGTTATCCCCAAGATTGTCTTGGCCAAGGGTTTGCCTACAGCTCTCCAACCTGTTTCCACTATTGCTCAAGACGTTGATGCTAATACTGGTACTTATGTCTGGAACGTTCCTGCCGATATTGCTGCTGGTGACGATTATGCCTTCGAGTTAGGAAACTCTCCCAACATCTCCTTCACTGGTCTCTTCACCATCAAGAACGATGGTACTGCTGCTGTCAACACTGCCAGCCCTTCTGCTAGTGAGGCTGCTGCCAGCTCCTCTTCCGCTTCAGCATCAGCCTCTGCCTCTGCTTCTGCACCTGCTACTGATGCCAGTGTTGCTGCCAATGTTCTCGTTGCTGAATCTGCTGGCTTCAAGGTCTCTTCCAACAAGGCTGCTGTTGGTGCTATCGCTGTTGCCGGCGCCGCTGCTGCTGCTTTGATCTAAATTACGTAACTACCATTGTATTGTTCCCTCACTCATATAATATTTTATCACACTTTTATTTCTTTCAACATCACATTTTTTAGTTCTATACATAATAAAGTTTAGCAAGATTCCACCAAGAATCTGTGCTTCATACATATACATCAAAGTACTTTGCATTATATTTTTGGCAGCATGTTTTATTGTTTTACCGAAACCAAATCTACAATTTAGAAGACAACATGTTTCAGGCAAGCGATTATCCATAACGGTGGTTCAACAGCCCGAGATGACGAGTAAAACCGACCAAGTCCATCTTCACTTGAAGCCCATGTGCTCTCGCTGAGCATCAACTAGTCAATCAGAATTTTGCATACATCTCACGACTCCTTGAGCGAGTCGATGACAGCATTTAACTCGATATTCTGTCGATTGGAACCACCATGTCTTTTAAGGTTTACTATTCTGAAGCCAGTTGCGTCTTGGTGCGGAACATGTCCACAACCTCGGCAGGACCGAAAGCCCTGGCAGCCGTATTGCGCGTAACCTGATGGCCACGCCTTTTGACAAGTACGCCTTGTATTCAGTTTATGACATAGTCGCATTGACGCATGTACTATGGCATGCTGACCTGTACACCATCCAATGAGTCAAGCAATCAATTATGGTGACACATTTGACAGGTCTCGAGCTCAGCAGGTGACTGTTACCACTTGAGCATTTGCATACAATCTCCTCGCGCTTTTCATTGTTCAGGAACCCTTTTCTCTTTGTTGCTTTATCCGTTATCCATGTCAGATACTCAAAATTTGGACAACTACTGGATCAACTATTTAAAAGAAAACGATGTAATTGAGACTGAGGATGAGGTTTCAAAGAGGTTCGTTCTTTATGTCTCTGAAAAAAGAGTGACAAGCGTTTAACAGCATTCGTACGGATAGAGAGAAAGTGATCTTCCTGCTCAACTCAGTCTTGTCTGTCTTCACAAGTGCTGTGGCCGATGAAAACAACTACAGAGGAGGAGAGATACCCTGCTTCCTGAAGCCGTTTGGGTCTTATGGACTTGGCGGATACATTCGCAATGCTGATATTGACGTTGTGCTCATCTGCTCGCAACTGATAAAAAGACGTGATTTCTTCAGGTTTTTTCCTGACACCCTCAGACAACTGGCAACCATCCGTGAAATAGAAGTAAGTAATGATGTGCTGCATACAAGTTGACTCGCTAATGGAGTGCCAATTGTAGACCATCAAAAATGCGAATGTTCCAATTATCAAGTGTGTTGTCGACAACATTTCAGTGAGTATTTCTTTTCCCGGAAAACCATGTTCCACCGTGCTCATCCACTGCACAAATAGGTTGATATATCGTTTGTTCGACTGCGAGAAAACCACTGTGATAAAAATATGGATTTATTGGACGACAGGTACCTAAAGGACATACACGAGACATGTCGAGCCAGTCTGGACGGCCCTCGAGTCAACAGCTTTACCAAGAAGCAGATCAGAGAAAGACATGTCTATATTTTCCAGAGAAGCCTCCAATGCATCAAACACTGGGCTACCCGCCGACAAATCTACAACAAGCCGATTGGATATCTGAATGGAAGTGCATGGACCTTATTACTGCTCAAGACTTATATGGATATGCGTGACACACCCAATCTCTCAATCACTCTTCTCACCTGTACATTCTTCAACAAATGGAGAGACTGGGCTTGGCCAGCGCCCGTATTGCTAACAGGCGAAATACCTGGCGGCGAGCATGGACGCAGAATTGAGCTTCGCCATTTACCTGAATTCCAAGATGCTGTCATGCCAATTGTCACACCATGCTATCCTGTCAGCAGTGCCGCACCCAATGTTACCAAATCAACGCTCAAGATCATGACGAGAGAATTTGAAAGAGGTAAGCCAGTTTCTGCTGCACCTATTGTCAATTATTCATGCTGTATGTGTAGCTGCTGTCATCCTGGATGATGCTAGCACTGAACCCAAAGAGACGTTGAAGAAGCTGTTCAACAACATTGAATACTTTAAAAAATACCAAAATTTTATGACCATCATCACCAGTTCCACATTGCAATCCAGCCATGAAACTTGGTATGTTACAACAGCATATCAAAAAGCAGCGCATACACTAACAACCGTACTACTATAGGCAACGCAAGATGCCCAATGTAATACCTCAATTCTTGCAAATGCTCGAAAAATCACCAGATCTCAGGTGCATTCAACCAGTGACAAAGCCAAAGCTCGAATCTCATAATTATCGCACCAACGAAGAAAGAAAAGCGCTTGAAATGGGCATGTCGGTAGCAGAAGCAAAGCAATTAGATCTGAATGGCCAGCTGAACCCTGGCATGGTCTATCTTAGCTTCTTTTTTATCGGAATCCAAGTTGAAAGCTCATGTAAAGTACCACATTTATTTGATTGCAAGAGACACTAACGTTAGGCAAAAATAGGTCGATTCTTGAATCTCTCTGAACAAGTAGATTCATTTGAAAAGTTACTGCACAGCAGACGCACCAAGTACGACGATGACGTTCGATGGCACGTTACAGCCTTCAGCAGAAAGAAGGTGAAGGATATCATTTTCTGCAACAATCGGAAGCACATGGCTCTTTAATAAAAAAGGAATCAGTTTCGTAGCACTTGCTTGTTGGCTCGTTTGTCTTTTGCGATTGTGTCAACAGTGTCCACAAATCCTACCAGGATATAGCGCACTCCCTGAGTGATGTCAATGCCACTATGCATCACTCGAGCAGCATGGTAAGCAGCATCACCTTGCTTTAAATGAACCACTTTGTCAATGCTGCCATAGTAAGTGCCACCACCTTGGAAATCATGCTCATGGCTAATGAGCAAGGTCAGCGAAAAGAGACAGCCATCTGTATGTAATCTTAGACCCTTTTGTCCGTTTGCCGAGTATTTGACAAGAAAGACATCCCTGAATTCTAGGTCGGCAGTTTTGAATCCGTAATGATGTGCTAGTTCATCAAACAGGCGATCTTTGATGAGCGTTTCTAGAAAGGCGAGTTGGTCGTGGTTGCGAATGGGGATATCTGTTGTTGCAAACGCTGAATGTCGATCTGTGGTCCATTCAGTTTCGCGGCGGCAGGTATCGAGCACATGTTGGCATTCGCTTTGGGAAAGTAATTGACAATGGAGCCCTGGCCTGTCCATCTCTCCTGATCGAGCTCTGCTAAAGACAAGCCTGTTTTCAGCCATTGTGCGTTGCTGGGGATCAGATGACAGGCTGGCGATCTTTTCTTCTACTTGTTTATTGAGATGATTTCGTCTCTCATCAAGGTCCCTTTGTTCATCTTGGGAAAAGTCTCCAAATAAATCAAAGGATGTTGTGCTTGGCATAGTGTTATAGCAGAAGAGCGAAAAGAAAAAAATTCTGCAAGCCGTCAAGCTATTCCCGATGTAAAAAAAACGTCATGAGAGCAAATGAAACACACATGTCGCTCCAAAGAAAACCAAATTGAACATGCCTACTTATGGAGGTGTTCCCTTCTAGCCTAGCATTCTGTCTTGAGGCATCACAGAAGAAGCTTGATCAACCTGTCAAAAGCCTACTGTTGCAGGCATTAGGCATGTTTCAAGATCTTGAATTAGATAAGATCTGCAATCGCTTGAAAATTCGAGGCAGAAACCCAAAACCTTAAATTTTGAGCGGCAACTGTCCAGCTAGCAAAACTGCGTATCAGTGATAGCGTCTGACGTCCATCATCAATGCATAGATCGGCCATGATGACACACAGAGACTCCATCACTGTCACTATACACATGAAAACTTGGTACCTGTTTATCATGTGTAACAAAACATGTTTGTTTATTTGATACATCCATCTGGTGTTGCGCTACAATATACAGTAATGTTTCATTGTCAATGACCTGATGGTTTCAGGTTTTTTTTTATTTTTACTATTACACAAGAAATGTTTGGTATACAAAAAATAATACGAGTACATGCAATATGAGATGGAGGGTGAGTGAGTGTGAGTGTGAAATATGTATAATGAATGGAGGCGCGTATGTGTGTGCTATGATATAAATGTCAATGGTATAAATAATAAATGTATAAGATTAGGCCCATTTTCCTAGTAAAGCCATTAAGCCAGCACCACAATACATTGAGACAAAACAAATGAATTTGCGAAGGAAAGGAGCCTGACGAAATTCAGCATTCTGGTTGATTTCTTGACTCATGAGAGAAATATAGGCATTGTACAGCAAAATACCGGCAGAAAGAGAATCGAGGATAGCGCTTGCAAGAATCGAAGAGGAGGAATTGGGATTGAAGGAAGAGTGAATGCCAATACCAATAGCACATCCAATGGGTGTCATAATGATGAACAAGATGCCCATCAAAGCAGGACGCTTCCATCCCGTAATGTTCATATCGTTGATACGTGTACCCAAGGCAACACCCTCAAAGAACTGGTGAAAGACTAGAGCAATCAACAGCGTGATGAATTCGCCATTTCCTGTATTCGCCAGCGTGATGCCAACAATGATTGAGTGCATTACAATGCCAAGTTCTAGAATAAGCGTGCCAATATGCTTGAATGCTTCTTCTTCCTCGAATAAGCCGGCGCTGTGAACATGATCATGTCCGTGATCAGCACATACTGTTGTTGTTTGTTGCTGCTCAATGGGCGAATTTCCAGCAGTCGTGTCTGTAGAGCTTGTTTCCAGAGATGCGCTGCTTTGTTGCGTCTTTTCGAGATCCAGAGACATGTTCTCGGCTGCCTTTTTAGCACGGATTCTTTCAATGTTGGATACTGCAGCTAACTCAAGCAATTGGAGGGCAAATGACGAAATCATACAAAAGACGCCTGCGAATGCACCGTACGTTTGCCACCCGGCATCAAGACACGGGCTACCGAAATTATCTAATGCCTCTGGTAACATGTGAACAAATGCAGTTGCCAAAATGACACCAGTGCCGACTAAACAGGAGACAATTGTTACTCATATGTCATTGAGTTGAGTGTGCATCTTGAATAAATCACTTACAAAATTTTCCCATTGTAAGCATCCAATCTCTTGAGCTTCCCTTGTCATAGGGAGAGATGCGGTGCATGATGATAGGAGCAAAGACACCTATTGTGGAATGTGTTAATTAACATTTGTATATTAAAAAAAGTAAAGGCATTACGCACCAAGAGCACTGGTACCAAAAATGATAAAAAGAGCGCCTACTCGCAGCGACATGTTGTATTCATAGTTGATCTCTGCGGCACATTCATCTTGGACCTCAGTAGTGGCTATGGAAACAATACGAGTGAGCTGTCAGATACATTTTGCCGAGACGGGATGAATCAAAAAATAATAATTTACCTTCTTGAGCAGAAGCACAAGCAATGATGGCTGACAAAATCAAACAAAGTCTCCAATACGACATGACAAACAAAGTACTGGTTAAGGCGGGCAATGTTTATAGAGTAAAAATACACAAGGTAAAAGGAAGAGGAAAGAGAAGAACAGTAATGTAACATTTGGTAATTTTTTTATTTATTTATTTTTTAATATGACCATCAAGGTGTTCAAAATGAGTACCTTGACAGTGATGGTGTTTCGTTTCGGATAATCAACCAGACCAATAAGACTCAAAAATTTCTGCTTCAAATCTGTAAAATTTTTGCTTGGAGTCACTTATCAGGCTGGTCCATGGCTGACAAGGTACTCTCTTCGATTCTGTTCTTATTCCGTGAAACCTTTAAGCTTTTATAAAAGACTTTAAGGATACAAACTTTTTTTCTTTTCTTGCACTATAGACTAGCATTGGACGACCCACAATTGCAAGATGGCGAGTAAAGCATTTATAAGCACAGTTAGTTTTGAATATGCTTATGACATCTCATGAGAGGCTAATGAGTGTATAACCTGTATCAATCGGATCTGTTCAACTACACCAAAGAAGAGCAGCCTAACAGATACATCAGATCAAACTTGAGCAGATGGCTCTTTGGATACATTTCAGCGAGACGGGATGCTTTGCGAGCCTCTTCTGCCTATTCGGCATCCAGTCTTAACATGACAAGAGCTTATGCCTTCCAGGGCGGTTATAAACAAGTAGTATCTGGTGATCCTAAAGCGGTGTGCCTGTGTCTGTACGAATAGACGTCCAATGTGATTAGCTTCAACGTAATTTCCAACTCATTCATAAAATGTCATCATTCCTGTTCCTATTGGCTTCTCTTTCCATTTTCAAAAAGGCTTTATTTTAGCTTTCAAACATTGTCATCATGTCTACTACCTCTCAACAGCCAGCAGACAGTGTCGAGTCTGTTCAGGACATGCAATCCAACAGTAAAGAAAAGACAGCACATTCAGAGGGTATCTGGGTATTTGGCTATGGGTCTTTGATATGGAAACCACCCATTCATTACGAGCAAAAGTAACGTCAGCAAAAAAGGAGTCATTGTACAGATAATTCATTGACGTATAAACAGACAGATTGGATACATCAAGAACTATGTAAGAAGATTTTGGCAGGTAACATTCAGTGTTCCATTCACAGTAGGATAGAGACCTTTTCTGTTGCATGATGAAACTGAAAAAAAATAGCACAGTGAAGACCATAGAGGTACTCCTGAAAGACCTGGTCGAGTAGTGACATTGATTCCCTTTGATGAATGGAAGACAATTGAAAGTGTGGTAATATAGTGGCGTGAACCTGAGTGGGATGTGTGGCATTGACGGAATGAGAACATGCACAGGAAGGACACGATAAAGTGACATGGGGTGTAGCATTCAAGATTCCTTCCGATGATGTAGAGGCTACAAGGGCCTATTTAGACCATAGAGAAAAGGTGAGTGGCGTGTATGAGGTTTGGATACATCGCACCGTCAATAAGACTAACACCTTGATGCAAAAGAATGGCTATACCGTGCACACTGTGGATGTATATAGCTTGGAGGATGAAGAAACACCTGCTGTTAGAAATGTAATCATCATGTAGTATGCATTTATGCAGTATCTCATTTCATCTTGATAGGCGATGGTGTACATTGGAACCACAGACAACGAGGCCTATGTTGGACCTGCGCCAGCCGATAAGATTGCTCAGCAGATTCACGACTCGTACGGCCCATCTGGCTGGAACGCAGAATACCTATTGAATTTGGCAGAGGCGCTTCGGGAGATCAGCCCTGGTGTCAAGGATGATCATGTATTCGAATTAGAGCAACTAGTCAAGAAGATCATAGACGATAATAATAAGCAATAAACACTTTATTTCATAATTTTGTTAGGACCGTGATATACAAGATACTGGACATGCTGAGTGACATGACAACACATGTCATTGTCAATATAGCCGCACGAGAAAACCGTTCTCCTGGACTAGTAGGTGGAGATGCGGATGAGCTTTTGGTGTTGCAGTGATTGCTATGGCAAAAGGCAATGCTAGTGTTGCTTTTTCTGCTGCTGCTGCTGCTCCTGCTGCTGCTCCTGCTAAATGAACGGTGCTTTGTATGGTGATGCTGTACCAGTAAAGGTTCTTTCTCAAAGCTTCTAAACTTTCTCGGCCAAAATGTCTGCAGCAAGAACGAGCTGAAGGTAATAGTTTCCTTTTCGTAGACAGAGACGATTGGTAGATGGCTACCTAGATTGTTGCTGCTGCTGCTGCGACTACTACTACTACTGCTGCTGCTACCATAACTCCTGTCCATCACAAACGGCTGTTGGTGCTGTGGCTCACAATAGAGCATTCTATCCATACAGTTCTTGCAGTTGGTCGGGTCAGATCGAGAGGATGTGGGATGATCAAAACTGCAATACGAGTCAAATGACCTTCTCATGCCACTTGTGCCTTGCTGTCGAAAGTAGCCGTCTTGAGGATGCAATAGTGGTGAATTGGCAGTGGCGTCGATAGGCGACTCTTCTGGTGGATGGTGTTGTTTTTCATCCAAGTCGTCGTCATAGCACGTAATGATGGTGGCAATGGTATTTGTGCTGCTGCTACTACCGCTTGTTGCTGTTGTCTGTATACTATCAAGACTGTTTTTCGTAGTGACGATGCCTCGTTTCCCATGCTGCTGCTGCTGCTGTTGTGGCGTTTGTGTATGGATCAACAAAGGCCGTTTATGCTCAGTGTCATTCATGCGAATCGACGCCCAATCTGGCGCTGGCACATCTTTATACAGTGTCCCCACGCCATGCAAGTAGGCAGAAAATCCGTCTACAGGTGTAAGCATGCCGCATTTTATTAATTCCATACACCATTGGTTTTCTGCATGATCTGTGCTTGTGGTGGTGGTGGTGGTGATGCCAACAACGCAATATGGAAATGTATCTACTGTTGTTTGCTGCAAGAGGGTGTCTTGTGTCGAGCACATGCTGATGTCTGAATCGATCGAGATGGTGATAGATTGATCCATTGAGGTATAAACAACACGGTTCTGAGTTACTTTGAGCACTGTGTTATATGGGAGCATGAGTATAGTCTAGATAATCAAAGCACTCGTATCCTTACCTGGCAAAATCTGCCTGGTATGCACTGGGTGCTCCATCAAAAGACACGCATCTTTCATTTCATGTATTACATCATCTGAGTTGACCATGTTTCCATTTGCGTGATACTGGCATGAATTTTTGGATAACATGCTGCCAAGAGAAAATGACCCAGAAAGCCACGGCTGTAGATGTTTTGATTTGAGCCAAACTCTCTGTTGCACTGGCACTTGCTCTGTACTAGCCGCATCGTACACTTTTTGCTCCACCATGGCGTGAGGACTGTGATTAGTGTCTAAGCTGCTGATACTATCGTACCATCGAACACGGGTCATCAATGTCGTTTGTGCCTTTGAAAGTCTCTGTGTATACTCGCTCAACTGAGGCGTATCCATGTACAGTGTAGTCATCTTGTATTGATAACCCCATGTATGATGTCTGTCAGAATAGCCAATTTCATTTACTGCTGGCGTTTTGAATGCGCTGTTATCTTGAGCTATCATTGTCTTGTCAGCGAGATGCAGCATGACCTCAAGCATGTTGCTAGGATGAAGCCAGTAAGTGTGATACGTTTGTTGTGTTGGTGCTGGTGGTGGTTGTAGACACATGTCTGATGATGGCACTGTTTCACGAGAATGAATAGAACAAGACGAGGTCGAATATGCTAATGAGCCATGATTAGCCCTCTTGGATGCATGATTATTTATGTTGGCTTTTTGTTGTTGTTGAGGCAGTGCCACGTGGGAACCCTTGTTGTTATCTGTTTCGGCCTTGGTGCCATCTTGTTGTGTCTTGAAGAATGTGGATATGCGGTAGTAGTAGGGTGATACCAACGAACTGGTCAAATACAAGTAATTTGCCTCCATAGCTAGCGTGTGATATTCCACGGCACCAGTCCAAAAGGGCTTGTAGAGAATAACCTTGCGCAAGGCATTATCATTCGCTGAATCATACCGCATGAGCAAGTGCAGAAATCCATAATAATTCAGCTTTGCAAATCTGTACAGTTGGAGGATCTCCAATGTGAGTGATTGAAAGGTAGATGAAAGCGTGTTGGACCTCTTTTGGCCGTGAAATGACATGATGCGTCTGTCAATCTCACCTCTTTTCAGCATGTAAAAGTCGTATATCTATAGCTTACTCTGTAAGTTTGCTTGGTATAATACCACCACTATACTGTCTTACTTTGATCCACTCCGCCTGCAACCTACTGCTCATGATACGGCTGTCCTGACAAGTGGTCATCTCTCTTTGCAGCATCTCATAATCCATGTAGCAGAATCGCCATGGCATATATCTAGCATCCTCCCAATGCTGGTCAAACTGATCCAGTGCAGCCATGTCAGACCATGTGTCTGCACAAATGGACACAGCAGGCAGCCAATGTGGCAGACGATGGGCTGATTTGGTAGGCATGTTACAAAGAGAAAAGAAAGAGAAAGAGGAGGAAAAGCTCCAAAAAGTTTCATATCATACTATTTACCAGTAAATATTATTGTTTGGGACATTCATATCATGATGGAATCAAGCTCTTTTGTACCTTGCGCTGTGTGTTTCATAACCGAGCAACAACCCGCTTGCAACAAATAGAATTGCATGATCTGGCTTCCAACAAGCTCAATCTCTTCTCTGCTGATAGTGGTAAGCGATGCTGCTATTCAAAACATAAAAAAGAGTACCAAGCATTTTCTTTCCCTTTTACCCTTTTTCCACCCTCCTGAAAGATATCCAACATGAACGGTTTAGAAAGTACGAATACAATACAAGCTTCTGAAATCAGGTTTCCTTCATGTAACAATAGTAGCATTTGATATTAAATTATTTCTGTTTAGACCAGCTTTTTCAGCTAAAGGTAAAATTGCAGAGTTGTACGTGTTGTGTGTGCCTTTAAGCTAAACACTGTCGCTTTATCACAGTTTACAGCAAAGCAACTAAATAAACAATCCAAGCGCTGCCAAAAAGATGAAACAACCGAGAAGAACAAGCTTAAAAAGGCCATCCAAGACGGCAACATGGAAGGTGCTCGCATATATGCCTCAAATGCTATTAGAAAGAAGAACGAATCCTTGAACCTGCTCAAGCTGTCCTCTCGCATCGATGCCGTGGCAAGTCGTGTTCAAACTGCCATCACCATGAGAAAGGTACAGTGTATATGCTATATGATGTCATGGATTATGTGTGTGCACATACTAACAGATGAATCAGGTATCTAATTCAATGGCTCAAGTGGTCCGAGGCATGGGAAGAGCAATGGATACAATGAACTTGGAGCAGGTAAATACAAGCACACAACTTCAGACGGCGGACTACTACTAAGCATGTAGTAGATCTCTATGGTGATGGATAAATTCGAACAGCAGTTTGAAGATCTTGATGTCCAAACAGGTTACATGGAAGGTGCGATGGCAGGCACAACCACCATGAACACACCTCAGGACGAGGTTGATTCGCTGATGCACCAAGTTGCAGATGAGCACGGGTTGGAGTTGAATGACGCCTTGAACGAATTGGAGCCAAGCAAGGTCTTGAACGAGCCCAAGCAGAAAGAAAAGGAAAAGGACGAGGATAGACTGTTGACGGAGAGACTAAAAGCTTTGAGACAATAAAATGAACGCATGAATTATGATACATGCTCTTACATTACATGTCGTTAGTTTTAGTCCTTTTTGCGCGCGCGAGCGAGTGAGATGGAAAGAAAGAACCAGGAGAAGATTGGATGAATCTCCTTGCATATCATGTATAAATACATATCATCCACACATCGTCATTGATATAAATATACATCTCTAATGTATGGGTCCTGATCTTCTCTCTTTTTCATTTACTTTTACCAACATGAGCCATCAACTCCACCACCAAATGTCCCTGATCTCTCTTCATTTTCAAACCTGGACGCCAGACCATGTGGAAGACTCGTTCTCCAAGAATCTGCTGGATCAATTCGACCAGAAAATGAACCAAGACTTGAACGTAAGTGTGTGGCGCCATCGTTTAGGCTTGTTCCATGCATCTCTTCCTCTCACAATGCCTTTCATTATTAGCCCCATCTCGCCATGGATCAATCTGATATCAACATGTCGGATACAACTTACGAGGAAGACGATGACGAGCCCAACTTTTCATCCATTGCTTCCAGCCAGCATTTGAATGATATAAATAGAACAAGCACATTGACGAGCACAAGTAGTTTCAAGATCAAGGAGCATGACAATCCAAGCACATCTGCCGCTGCTGTGGTTGCTGCTGCTAGAGCTGCTAGTAAGCAGTCTTCTCTGTTGGACAGTGATTCCTGCTGCTCTTCAGCTGCCATCTCGATCCAGCGATCACCACCATCACAACAACCACCACAGCCACAAAGGAAGCAAAATATACTCAAGAAATCATCCATGTACTTTTCTGGAAAGATCATGAGCAAGAAATCCACCCTATTTACCAAGCCTTCAGCACCTACTACTACCACAGCACCTCATGATGGATTGAAACGAAAATTGGATCAAAAGAGGAGATCCAGCCCTGGCATCACCATCAAATCACAGCAACCGCCATCCAACGTGAAGATGACTCCTTGGTGGCGCCGTCTCAACAACTACCTTATTCCACGTGATGCTGCTCACTGAAGGATGGAACTGAGATGAGGCGAGGGTGAAGGAAGAGAAGGACAAGCAGCGTAGTAGAGAGAACGCGAGCTCAATTTATTTACAGTCAAATAAATTTTTGCCCTGCTTTTTTTTTTTCTTTCTTTCCTTTTTCTTTGTTAAAAATATACAATAAACGATGGTTGCTCCTATTAACGAATACACACTTGAGGATAACACTGTCTTTTCTATTGTGGGCAAGGGCCTCAAGCTGAACACGGCTGCCGACGTGCAAGAATTTGTTGACACCATCCGTCAAATGGACAACCTTCAGGTCATTAAATTGAGTGGAAATACCATTGGTGTTGAGGCTGGTCAAGCCTTGGGGGACGCATTAAAGACAAAGACACATTTAAAGGTAAGGCTTTGCTAGTATGTCATTATCGGAATCTCACTCACCATCCCCGTAGCAAGCTCTGTTATCCGACATCTTTACAGGCCGTTTGTTGTCTGAAATCCCTCTCGCTCTTAAGGCCTTGTGTGATGCCTTTGAGCAAGTGGATTTGCTAGAGTTAGACTTATCTGATAATGCCTTTGGTCCTGCAGGCGCTCAACCCTTGATCGACTTTTTATCCAATACAAAAACCCTTCAAACGTTGCGTCTCAACAACAATGGCTTAGGCCTGGGCGGCGGTGCCATGATCGCCCAAGCACTTCAAGCCAATGCTGATAACGCTAAAGAAGAGAACCGTCCTAGCTCTCTTCGCACCATCATTTGTGGCCGCAATCGTCTCGAAGATGGATCCTCCAAAGCCTTGGCCCGTGCATTCTCCTCTCACGGTACTTTAGAAGTTGTCCGTATGCCTCAAAACGGTATTCGCCCTGACGGTATTCGCACCATTGTCGAGGGTCTTCGTGATTGTAAAAACTTGCGCCATCTCGATCTTCAGGACAACACATTTACGGTCAAGGGGTCCAAAGCTTTGGCTGCTGCTTTACCTAGCTGGCCCAACCTCGAAATCTTGAATGTCTCTGACTGTTTGTTGAGCAAGAAGGGTGGCGCTTATGTGTTCTCTGCTCTTGAGCGTGGTGAAAACAAGCAATTGAAGGAATTATTGGCGCAATACAACGAAATTCGTGCTGATGCTGTCGAAATTCTAGCTTCTGCCATCAAATCACATTTGAACTTGCTTGAGAAACTTGAATTGAACGGTAATATGTTTGAAGAAGATCACCAAGTGGTTGAGATTTTGAGAGACGCACTTGCTACCTGGGATCATGAGCATGCTCTGGACGATTTGGATGAAATGGAAGATGTGGACAGCGAAGAGGAGTCTGAAGAAGAGGAAGAAGAGGAAGAGCCTGAACTTGTCAAGGAAGCTGAGGAAGCTGAAGCTAAAGAACCTACAAAGGATGAAAAATTAGATACAAAGGCAGAAGACGAATTAGTCGAGAAATTAGCCGAAACACACATCTAAATAATGCGCACACTACAACTAAACGCACACCCGCACGCACACATACTACAACATGACACTATACAATAAAACTCACTATATACTCCTCTCGATCCTTGTATAATCACAAACAATATTTATGCATTTGCGTCTGCGAGTAAATTGACTGTATATTATAATGTGATACGCATTGTCAGTCATGGCAACAACCACTTGATGCTTGTATTGGATAGATTATCAGGCTACCTGCATGATTTATAGTTACTGTACCTTATTATTATATGCATTGCGTAAGGCAGGAGCTCGATATAAAGTGGATGTACATGGTTGCACTATTATCTCGGGTGCTACGAATTGCCAAGAGTCAGTAACAGATCACCATTTGAACCCCATACGATACTGGACATGCAATGCAATGAATCAAATGAATGGCTTGACCAGTTATCCTATTCATATTAACAACACCTCTTTTAATTAGACGCCATGCTAATGATAGGTAGGACGTCAACTAAAAGTCTCGCGTACGGTGCTACATTTAGACTTGCACTTTACCTATATTGAATCTATCAAATACAGAAATATGTAACGAATGCAAGTAAATATGGCCAAATAAAGCTATTATATAGCTTTTCAATTTGTAATACCCTTCTTATTAGCATCGCAAACATCAGTTGTCTTGACTGGAAATGCATCTGGCCAGCTAAAAATTAATCCAACTCCGATTCCCATTCTGCTCCAGATTGGCTAGATATTGATGTCTTGAGACTCGGTTGATCTATTCTGCGAGATTCGACTATATGATTTGTGATTATCATCCCGTGCTTCCTTAAGCTTCCTTGGAGTACTTTTCAAGGCGCTTCAGATGGTGCTAATTATATAAAGTGTTGTGAACAAACTTACTGAGCAATATCAAAAAATATGAAATGAGGTTTTGGGCCAAAATGTCAAAAATATACATATAAAGGTCTCACAAAGAAACTTTCAGCGGCTGCTTTGGATCAAGAGAAACTTTTTGATTCAATATATACCTTAGTAGAAGTCTTCATTTTTGCGTTTGAAAACACGATCGTTTGATTTTCGATGAAAAGTATGAGGGGTACCTCATGCTTTTTGATGGCTTTTTGATGATGTTTTTTTTGTCCTCAAAAAGTTGAGCGGAGGTGTCAGTAAGTTAGTGTTAGATGAGAGCAATTGTTTGGTGCTATTCTGGAGGTTTAAAATAGCTTTTAGAGTGAGAAATCAGGCTTCAAATGTACCAAATTTTCGCTGTATTTTGCAGTTGGAGGTAAGGCAACGTCACATGTAACCTTTTGTTCAGCATGGCGACCAAAAAAAGACATACCAGGAGCGCCAGCAGGTCGAAAGCAGAAAACAGCAATTGAACCTTGGTCTGATTCACAAACAGCTACAACCACCTACAGCTCGATTATCAGAAAAGATGGAATCATAGATGACATGGCACAACACTTTAAGGAAATGTTCGATGTTGCAACAGAGGATGCATCAAACCACATTGTGGACTTTAGCGCTCAAATTCTCAAATACATCACCATGTTCAAGACGCACACCTTCGACTTGAAAAATGGATACATTCAGTTTGTACCGACCGAAACTCCATTCAGATCGACAGACATACTACCAAGAGCAATTCTTGACGAATCAGCACTTGGACGCCCACTACCTCCTCCTTTGAACCGAGATTTTGTTAACAGTGAGAAGATTGAACAACCAGCAAGAAATTTTTTGAATGAGCAGCATCTCGAGCGCATTTATGCAGCTTACTTTGGTAGAAGGCCAGTATTAGACATTCTCGCAAGATATCCTCTGCACAATGCCGTTCTTGACACTTTGCCTCGTCCTGACAATGTTTCTCTAGTTACATTTCATCATGCAAAAGTGTAATGCTTTATTATCATTCATATTCATCATCAAAAGATGTAAAATTTTTGCTTTTGACCAACATGTGATTTTGGTATGTCTCCCAGAGCTTGTTTCCCTCAACGCTATCTTCTACCATCAGCTTGGCCAAATCAAAGTATGACTCTACCGTTAAATCCTGCATGCCATAGTCTTTCTTGGTCGAGTACTCCAGTTCATATTCCAAGGGCTTGTCTGTATTTAGCTCATTCCATTTGGTGAGATTGGCAAAATACTGAGAATAACCTAGTAAGGTACCATGGGGTAAGAGATCGTCGTCATCACTATCATCGCCGTCGTCTTCATCGTCGTCATCGTCTTCTTCGTTGTTGTCGTCTTCATCTGGGTTGACTTCATATTGGTAAATTCTGAACGATGGGTGATAGATAGGTAAAATAGATGGAGATACTTGCACAACAACTAATGGAGGAAGAGGTTTCTCTGGGCTTCTATTCTTGTCATCGTCTAATGGCTCGATGTCTTGATACATGTTCTTCAACCAGCCCATGTATGCCTCAATGTTCCTTGCCGTATGGAAGACTTCATGATCGTCGTCGTCGTCATGTTGATCTATATTGCCTTGAAATGCTTGTTGTTGTGGTTGTGGTTGTAGTTGTAAATGATGATCCAAAACAGGCATAATAGGAACAGACTTTGCATCTTGTCTGCCATCAAACATGAGGAAATGATCCATATTGAGATGAGCAAAAAAATGACCCATAATCACATCAGTGTAGCCTGTGGCAATGCGCATGTATGCTGTCAAGCAGGTGCCCTTGTAATCACGAGGAGATGGTGGGACATGACCGATCACATAGATTTTCTCATTATCTCTGCGTGCCTTCTTTAATTGGTCTTCGAACCACACGAGTTGAATGGCTGCTGGACTATCAGGGTGCAAACAGTTTTGCGCAGCCTTGTTCTTACTGTAAAAGTACATTGAATTTAGAGTTAGAACATTCAAGCGTGGTGCAACTTGTACGACGTAGTAGCCCCCTTGACGAAACATTGATCTTTGTTGCATTGGCATCCATGATCTCCACATGCGTTCATAAAACATGAGCAAATCACCATCTATTTCAGCACCTCCAATCTGGTTATGGGGATAGACATCATTATTACCAAAACTTGGGATAATAGGTATTTTATCATTGACCCAAAATGTATCCATCATCATGTCTGTGACACGTTGATTAAGCTCATACACATGTCTTCTCTTTCTACGACGCTTTTTGTCCCAATCATGTCTGCAGTAGCTTTTACATTAGTTTCATGTTGGTCCAACGCCTGTTTCTAGTTGTACTTACTTGGCATTGTCGCCTGTCCATACGACAAAGTCAAGCTTGTCCTTCCATTCTTTGGATATCCAGTCCAATGTCTCTTGAGCCAACAGTACAGGTGCATCACATCTTTCTCCGGGTGTTCCGTATTTTCCAGATAAAATGACGGGCTGCTGCTTCTTCTTCTTTTTCTCAGTATACAGATCAGGCAACTGATGGCAAGCTGATTTTACAGTGGCACCTTGGATATAATCTGGGTCGATCTATAGGAATAAGAAATTCAGTCAGTACGAACAAAACGTCGCCCCTTGCCCCCCCCCTCCTTTATATACAAATACGCAAACATTTTGCAATCCCTTATGAAACCCCCTAATATACATACATGCATATCTGTAATATGAAGAAAGTAGCCATGTTGCTTTCTTTTGTAGATGGGTACTTCGTTGTAGATCTCGGGATACTTGCCTGTCCAGACAGACCACGAAGATGCAGGTACCTGAGACAATGCTAGGTTGCTAGTTGTCCAATCTCCAAGGAGAAAGAAGTCTCTTGTGGGTTTCATCAACCAATGCCAAACAAACATTGTAATGCAAATTAAGACACCATACAAAAACAGCGCTAGCTTCATCATGTCGAGATGCTGGTATATATGAGGTATATAATGTATTAGATTAAAAGGTAGAGAGAAGAGAGAAAAGAGAAAAAGAGAAGAAGCAGTTTATTGATCAGTGTTCATATAAATATGTAACATATCAATTGTCAAAATAGTGACTCTTTGTATACATGTAAACCATGGTAAATGTAATATTTTGATTGTCATGAGGTTTCTATTTGAATGATCGTTCACAGCAGCTAATCTCAGTCCAATACTCTAGCCAACATGTCAATAAACCCATGTTTTTATTGGGATAGCATCATGCGATACCTTTTTTTATACACCTCTCTGAATTTAAAGTTATCATACACTATTGCAGAGAATAGATCAAGAAATGACTCCATTAAGATTTAGGGTTGGGTAACCCACCTGCCGTATGATGGCTCGTTTTGGAAGTTTCTTTCTTCAGCCTCTTTTTTTTTTTTTAAAAAAAAAA
>DF836373.1:50061-66555 GCA_000950595.1 Mucor ambiguus
GGATTATGTGTGTGTGTCGAGCTGTTTCCAGCAATATGATTGGCTCAAATATGGAAGCAGCCAGAGGTAATTGGCTGATTTACTGTATAGTTTTGCAGCTTGTTGTGTCCTTAGTTCTTCTCAAAATCATCACTTTTTGATCAAACAGTATTGTAATGATCCGACCCTCGTTACATACCCATTTAAACTCCCTAATCCTTATAAATACGCTAATAACCCATATCAAATGAACCTGTGTAAATATATCTGATCTGTCCTTTCTCCTTCTCAATATATTTATCTCATCCCAATAAATGTATCTATTCATTGCTTATCTGTTATTTGTTGTATCCGAGAAGTGAGGATACAATGTAGATAGTTTCAATACATATAATAAACAAAGACTTGTAAATTAACCAGCTACTAAATCTTTTGTTCGTTTATTGACCAATATGACAGCACCTTGTATACAAATTATTAACGCTTAATCAACAACTGTTAATTCTCGCAGCTAAAGACTCAATTCATCGAATTCTGTATACCCAATATCGATCATAAAGAATCCGATGATCAGCTCAGCTAAGATGGTGTCATATACATTACTCTATGAGCACAGACTTCTTCCTTGAGCATCTATTTATAGTATATAACTCATTTATTGATGTCAACAAGACTAACAATAGTTAGATCGTGATTCAAACGTTCCCGAGTTCCTGAACATAAACAACGTGCCAAGGACTCAACAAATACATTATAATCGTGTGTTGGTGCGCGGTAAATGCTCAATGTAAATTGTATACTTGTTTGTGAGTAAGGTACATACATGTGGTATTGACATGTTTATTTCAGAGCATTTTGTAACGATCTAAACACTTCATCGTCTATATAATAAGCTTGAAACAACAGCTCAAATATATGCAATCTCTCTTCCAAACGAGCCATTCGCTTCCCTTCATCTTCGTCTTCATCGCAAGCCATAAAGAAATTTTTCTTTTGTGATGTGATTGTGAGGGTATCATCTTGTTCTTCTTCTTCTATTGATATGTGGTGTGTCAGTTGAGATTTTCTTGTAGCACTGGTTGGAGATGACGAAGGAATGTGAGGTGGTGATAATAATGCTTCTGAGAACCGCCTATGAACAGGATGCACAATAGGAATGCGCACTTGATCTGTTGTAGGAAAGCGAGCTCTGAGCCCTTGCAACAGCGATCTTCTCATCAAACCAACAGACCATCGATGTACTATTCCCCACGGAGATCTAGGTCGATATCCAAACAAACTTGCCTGAAATCCGACAATAAGGCCAAAGATTCCACCGACTATGCCCATCCCATTCATCAATGTAAATGCTCTTTGTTCTCGCATCACAGTGACATCGTGGCGCATGGGGTATACATATAAAGAACCTAGAGGCTGTGGATCTGTACCGTATGTCGTCTCGCCATCAGCACTCATTTGATTGCTTTTGAGGTGATATTGAGATACTCGGGTTGAGCCAAAACCAATGTAATTCCAAGCACTGCCATCCATCTTTTGACGCTCCAATAACTCATATCCAATACGTGTGGCATAAGTGGGGTGTACTTCAAATACGTTTTCAGTCTTGAGGTTCATCTGCTCTGAGGACTGAAACTTGGCATTCTCGTCCAAGCTATACCATTCAAAATCTCCACTGACGTTATATACAGGAATGTTTGGGTCATGATCTGGATGGTATAGTTCAACGTGCAATATACTATTGTTGCTAGGTGGACCATAGTAATAGAACTTCAAAAAAGAGCCACTGTGCGCTGTGCGATCATTTGTTCTTCCTAACTTGAACGTCTTTTTTGGTGCCCTGAATAGCTGACAGGATAGTTTTGTGCCGTAATAGTTCAGGTTGGATCTGACGTTATCAGTGATATTGATCAAGTACTTGTCACACGATTCTCCAAAGTCTGTTGCGCATTGTAGCGCAGGACTTGCCATATCCACCCAGCCGTCAAAGCAGAGTCTGATGTCTACAGTCTCGAGTGAGTTTAAAGCATATTGCGGCATCATTCGTGTATTACCTGGTGCTGCTACTGTATAATCAAAGTTATGGTCGTAATACTGTTGGTCTATAATAGGGCTATTTTGCACTTGCAGAACCAAGACTGTAGTGATAGTAATAAAAATGGCCAAGAATGAAAAGCGAAATAAAAGTCTGCTTATTTCAGCCCACAAAGGCTCCCCTGGCCTAAGTTGATTATAAAACTTTGTCAGAAAACGCTGTTTCGTTTAGGTAAAGAATACGCCTACCTTGGATTCCATATATTGCGTCTAGCACTTGTAAACATATTGTTTATAGCCGACCCATGTCGCTTGATTAACCAGTAGCCCAACAAGGCCGCCGACGCTGATCCGACAAATGCACCAAAAATCGATAATCCGACAATCAGACCGACAGAGTAGTGTTGATTGACACTTGGATATACATCAGCAGGCGGCAGCCATTGATTGATGTCCAAATCAAATACATACAAACCATCGTATACAGTGTGGTAGTTGATGCCTAAATGCAGTTGTTTAGCTTATGAAGAGAAATTTGCAATAGAAAGACACTACCAAATCCATACACCATCTTTGTTTCATTGACAATGTTAGCTACTGCATGCGATCTCGGAAAGGGTTGATAGGGCGAAGCATCCGGAATGTGCCACTCCCATGTGTTCATGTTGAGTAGTGCCATCATGTCAGAAGCACGGTCTCCAGACAGATAGGATTGAAATGGCTCGACCTCTTGATTCTGTCCTGTAAAGTACCGTTAATGACATCTTGGCCATTGCTTCAATGCGTCATTTACCTCCACAAATAATAATGCGATTATCTTTTGCTACGATAGTAAACCTTCTTTTTTAGTCTAGAAGCGAACATGAAGCACACCGCACTCACATTTTACAGCTGTATGGAAAGCCCTAGCTTGAGGAATGTCTCCTTTCAATGTTTGCTGGTACCATTCCCTTGTTTTAGTGTCATAAACAGCGGCTTTATCTAATGGAATTAAGCTTTTTGTAGTTTGTGTCAATAGCGATGCACTCGAACAGTCGTAGCCGCCCAAAACAACCATTTTCCCGTCACTGCAGAAGATTGTTAGTGGCTGCTCTCCTCACCCAGCAATACAATACCCACTTCATCATAGTAGACGTGTGTCCACATCGAGCTATATCTACGTCGGGTAGTCTAGTCCAGCCATCTGTCTCTGCATTGTATCGCCAAAAATCATGTAAGCCGTGCGTCATATTCATGCCGCCATAGAGATAAATGATATGATCTGATTTGCTTGTAGTGTGCCAGAATCTCTCAAGGGGCGTCTCTATTGTCGTATTCTTCTTTTGGAGTGGCGTCCATTTTTTCAGATCAAAGCTGAATTGGTAATAACGTAGATACTCTGGCTCTGCTGGAGGTGTAAGGTTGTGTTCGTTTAGATGGCCGCCAAATGAGATCAATGTGGACGCATTCAGACTTTGCAGCGAATGGTATATCACAGCGGGCGATGCGTATGGATCTGTCTCTATCTGTGTCAGCTTGCTGATCGAGCTATCTAATGTCCACAGGGCTTCTTTGTTCCACGGAGCCACATTATAGAAGCCGCCATAAATGTAGATGGTGTCATTGATGCGAATGGAATCTGCGCCATAGATGGGTCTGTTGGTGCTCTTCAATTCTTGTCCAGCAGGCAATACAGAGGGATTCATATTTGAACGCAATAAAAGGGATGAAATAAAAAGAAAAAGGGAATTGAGCACAATAAATAGCCTAGCCTGTGTATGACAAATGCAGCAAACAGAAGAATTAAGGAGGTATTGATGCATACTCTTTCATTTATTACAAAAAACCACAATTTTAAGCTGTGGTATGATCTTGGTCAGATTCAGTTTCTGTACCGGATAGTTCTGAATCAGTGATTTCCTCCTCCTCTTCATCCTCATCCTCATCCTCATCGCCAGTTTCATTATCGCTCTCTTCAGTCTCCTCGTCTCTTTCTCTCTTGGCAATGGGGCAGTTGCGAGCAATGTGACCAGGCTTGCCACAGTTGTAGCATGTTTTGACAGGTCTGTCGGCGGCTTGAGCAGCATTGGGTTGAACAGACAAAGTCGCTAAAGGACATTCACGAGCAATATGACCATGCTTCTTGCAGTTGTAACAGACAATATCACTGGCCAAACAATCCTTTGCATAATGGTTAATGCCTCCACAGTTGTGGCAAATGATTTGTTTGAACCGCTGCTGCTTTTGTTCAGCGGCTTGGCGAGGTTGAGCTTCATTAGTACAGTCTCTTGCAATATGGCCCTATACACATCAGCATAAATAACCACAGTACTTGTAGTTCTCTGAATACGTTACATATTGCTGGCAATTGAAGCATTGCTTTTCCTTTTTGACATAGGTAGTGGGCACTGCAGGGTTGGGACAGTCAGCAATGAGATGGCCAACTAGTACAACGCTATTAGTTCTGCGATAAAAGACCCATGCGAGTCTAGACTACCTTCTCCACAGTTGTAGCATGTCTTGGGTTGAATGAACTTGGGCTCAGTGCATTCGCTGCTCAGATGGCCAGGTTGCTTACAGTTGTAACAAAGTCTGTCTGCCTCAGGACAAGCAGTTGCAAAGTGACCCGCTAGTACTCATGTTAGTCTCTGACATGCTATTTAATAAACCGAGCGCCTACCATTGCCACACTTGTAACAAGACCTTCTTGTGTATACCATCCTTAAGAAAACGTTTGAAATAGATGGGAAAAGGGTACGCCAGCGACAGTTTGATTATGCGCGGTTATTCAATGATGAAAATTTTTTTCCATTTGCACATCCCAAATCAGAGCGGGCGGTGCAGGCTCTTTTTGTTAGTTTTTCATGCACAAACCGACATTATGAGTGATGCAGAAGACGATGAAGTGTTGATAGACTACTCACAGTTGCTAGGCAAAAAGAAGTAAGTTTGCAAATGTGCAATAGAGATCGACATGTCGCTCTTAATACAGCCAACACAGTAAAAAGAGCCAAGCGCCAAAGCGAGGCGAAAAGGCCAATGTATCACACCAGTTAGATCAACAGCAAATGGCCAAATCTCGCCAAGCCCTGTTTGAATGCATAGCACACATTGTGCCTATACCCAAAAATGCCAGTGAAGGCCAATTGAGCACATCAGCCCCTTATTATACAACAATCACAAAGAGCAAAGGCACACATTTACACTCGATGGGATTTTCTTATCAAGGCGCAATTACATTATTTCCAGAGGAGGCGGCATTCCTGATAGCCAGAAATGCATTGTCAGTTACACAGCACGACACAGATCCAATTCGCTTTGAAGATTACTGTCAGCTCATGTGCGAATGCTGTGATGGCTGGATTACGTTTGAGAAATACCAAGTGTATGCCTACTTGAAGCGACTAGGCTATATTGTCATGCGATCAAAGAAGCTGTCTATCACTACCAAACAGACAGTAGAGAAAGAGCCATCAGAGCCAAGCATCTTTAAGCTGCTATTTGATGCCATCACGCATTGGATACAGCCCCTGCAGACCAGGCCACTTGTATGGGACTACAGATGTACCAGCTACTCTCAAATATACTCTACCTTGCAAATCATACCATCTACGCCGTGGTACAAGCCATTTTACACATCTTTATGCCCTACGTTTGATTGGGATGTATACAAACCAAGGCCTAGCTGGAAAAAGAAAGACCCTGGCGAGCCAGATTTCCGAGTGGTAGTCAAGAGCATCCATGAGTCCATGCCGAGACTGTATGAGCAGAATCAGCTCTTCAGTCAGTTGATCGACACTTGCAATGCTAATTACAAACCGCCACTCAAGAACACTGAATTGGGACTACTGGCACCTACCTTTGTCATGGCCCTGGTTGGCGATGCAGAGGGTATCACCTTCCTGAGACTGACTGGCGATGGTGTGGAGGATGTGTCCAATGTCAAAGCACTCAGTCAAAAGAGGGCAAGAAACAAGACATCTGGTCGATCCATCGTTTAATCTAGTCACAATCCCTTTTGATCAATCACCTAATCAAGCTGCTTGACAAAAATAATTCTTTCTTTCTTTGTTTCCCAATTAACTTAATAAAATGGCCTCTCGACTTGACCAAGCTCTCGACGAAGTAATTAGAGACAGAAGAGGAAATAGCAACGACAACAAGAGATCCAGCAACTTTGGACGCAACACAAGACGTGACAATGGCGGCGGTGGTGGTGCTATTCGCAAGAGAATAGGCACTGGTAACAGTTCACCTGCTATTCGTTCCTTTGTTCGTACCGTCAATGTTGTGGAGGAGAGAGTAAGTCAAGTGTCTGGGCTCATTTACAGTGTATTGATGCATACGCGTTGTTGTTAGCGAGGTAGTGGAGCCAGAAATGTGGATGGTCAGTGGTCCCATGATATGTTTGACGATGAGGATGAGCCTAGGAGTAGCATCTTGAACCGTCTGGGTACTGCTCGTGGCGGCCAGGGAGGTCGCTCTGAACGTGGCGTCGAAATCTGTGTCGAAAACTTGCATTACAATGTCACTGAACAAGATGTCAAAGAACTCTTCAATACTGTCGCCGATGTCACAAAAGCCAAGCTTATATTCGATCCATCTGGCCGTTCAACTGGTCTTGCTTATATCTCATATCAATCATTATCTGACGCTGAAAAGGCTATCCAAAAGTATAACAATATAGAATTAGATGGTCAACCCATGCAGATCAAGATTAGCGAAAGAACTGCTTCAAGACCTCGTTCTTCAGGAGGAAGGTACTGTGGGATTATTTAGTAGAGTGCGAATCAAATTTATTGACTATGTTTCTGCAGTCGCTTCAACAATGATCGTCTTAGCAACCGTCTTGGCGGTCGCCTAGGCAACAGCAACAATGGTCGTCGTAGCAACGATCGCAATGACAAAGACGATTACCGTCAAAAGAGAGCGAGTCGTCCAAGCAGACCATCCAGAGGCAACGACAAGAGAGAGGATCGTCAAAAGAAGGCGCCAACCGCTGAAGATTTAGATAGAGAGATGGAGAGTTATATGAGATCAAATGTAAGTTTGACATGATGGATGGTTAACGCTGTACTCATATTGCCCTGTACACCTTTTTAGTCGTCTGACAATAACACAAGCAATAACAACGTCAACAACGACAATAGCACTGCAGCACTTGAAGAGGACATTGAGATGATGTTGGATTAAAAAAAACAAAAAAAAAAAGCACGAAAACATACACACAAGAAGTAGATACACATGAAGACAAAAAATAAATAAATTCTGTAGCTATAGGGAATGTTTTTATTTCTTGTTTTTACCGTGTGGTTTGCAGGTCAAAGATCTTTTCCCTAAAAGACCTGGTCTCTCCTCGCCACTTGCTTTATGATAACCTATGATTTCGTTGATTTCAATATTGAAGAAGCCAGATTGGTTTTGAAGGGTTGGGTTGTCCTGAGAATTACCATTACCGCCTATGATACCCGCCTTTGCATGAGCGGCCAAGGAGTTGATTGCAATAAACACGTAGGCAGCGAATGTATGTGTGTGCATTTTGATTTTATAGATGTAGAATGAATTTAAACAATGAATTAAAATGGATTTTATTCAAGTATTTATATGTAGATTTGTTTATTTTCTGATTTCCCTCCCCCCTTGAGGAGAGCGAGGAATCTGACAAGCAGAAAGTTGGGTGCAGTCGATTCTGTATATAGTAGTTTTTTATTCTGAGAATAGGTGCTTGAGTAATGAAGAGGAATCAGGCTTGAACTTTGATCGACGTGCTTAATCTAAAGGGGTGTGCCTCTGTGTTGAAGACGTAATCATCAAGTGAAATCAGTGATTTATCAGAAAATATCAAAAAGAGGTATTTCAGTGTCTCTGCGAAAAAGAAGCTCTCCTGAAAGTCAGATGTGATGTCGCCTTGATTGTCCATGATGTCCTCTACTGAAGAGTAGCCGTATTCCGTCTTGCAATGTCTTTCAATTGACTCGAATATCTCCCAAGCCATGTCCTGGTATTTAGCGTCCCCTGTCAACCTATAAAAATAGAATAAACTCTCCAACGTTTCTGTAATGTAATCAGTAAATATGGCTACTGCGCCCATGTTTCAATACGCTACCTGGTCGTAACAAGTAAGAATTTCCTGTGGGGATAAACGCCAGATCTTGGTAAAGATACTTCTGATCGGCAGTGTACGGCGCATTGACACTGTCGTCCAACATTGATGATTGATCCATCCAGCTCCAACTTTCAGGCGATAGCCCAGTAGGCGAATTATGCCAAGTCTTGAAGCACGAGTCCATCAGTTCTTGAGCAAATATTTCATAGGCGGGTTCCTGCAGAAAACGAGCACCTAGCAGCAGATTGCCAGGCATGAAGCAAACCAACTCGCCTGATTTGAGGTACTTATTATCGCCTAGTGCCTCACCTAGAAACACAGAGCCATCGGCAGAGACAGATCGAAGGTAGTGGTACATGCTGTCTACAGATTGCTTCCACATTTGAAGCTGTAACTCTTCATTGCCGCCCATCAGGATGTGCGTCTTGAGCAAATACTCGTAAAAGCTATCCCCGCCACCTGATACCGTAATGTAAGCTGCATATATGGTTGTAAGTAGACTGTAGAGCGTAGTATACAATATAAATACGCACATGACTTGCTTGGTTGAAATGTGTCCGCGTTCCATGAAATAGAGTACAGACCAGCAAGAGGTGTCTGGGCTCGTGCGATCTTTTCAATAACTTGGTTGCCCAGTCTCTCCCATTTTGGATCATTGGTTACTTGACTCAGGCGAACAAACTCAAGTTGCAAAGCGAATTCTGCCAGGATGATCGTTTTGGAAGACATTGGTCGTTTTCTATGCAAATATCTTAAGTCAACTGATCTTGATAGCGTGCTACCAAGCACTCACCTTGGTACGTTTACAAAAGCAGCAGGCACTTGATTTTTAGTTGCAAACGCAGGAAGCAAAACTTGATCTACCAATTCAAGTGCCTTTGTAAGCAGCATTGGATCAGGGCGAAGGTCGTAGGCAGATAGTAGACCTCCCAGATAACGGATACAAGTTTCGAATGTCTTGGAAGGCGTTTGTGTGGAGGTCCAGTTGACATTGGCTACAAACTGAAGCGATTCTTGGTATTCTTCATCTAACCCCATGATGATCATGGTGTCCAATGCATCAAATATACTCGCTTATGAGATGAACGCATGAGAGTGTGAATACTAAGCTCTGTATACATGTGACCAAAATTTACGTACCTCCCCAGCCATTTCTAGGGTCAATAAGGGTTAGTACAAGTGCCTTATTTCTATGTGATGCTAATAAGCATACCTCGAGTCAGAGAATGAACCACTCACAGGCAACAGCTCGTCGTGCCCGTAGGCAAATGTAGAGTATCCTTGCCATGCGTGCTTGAAAGCGGATCGAATCTGCTTAGCTCGGAACTCATTGGAATTTGCAGGGGAAGCATTGACTGACGAGGTACTCAAGAGAGTGGTCAACAAGCAGAAACTCAGTGTGATGAGTCTCATATGAAATAATGTATGCTTTGTTCAAAATGGAGGAGGAAATGCATGCTTTGGAGACGTATTTATATGCCATTGCAGTGTATATTAAAGTTTAATTGCGAATCAAATTTATGAAATATGAAAGGGTTGTAAGTTGACGGATACAAATCAACAAACTCGAATGGAATTGTTTCTCCCTCCCTGATTATTATATAAAGGAGTAAAAGGAATGCTGTATAAAACCCCAGGATTGTATTGCTTTAAAGGGTGTCTTTATTTTCTAGAAAAGCATACACTTCTCACGATGAAAGAATTTCAAGAGCCATGTCCTTTGAACGTTCTCAGATTCGTATTGCGGACCAAATATGCGGCTTGTAGGGCTGCTCTTTGTCAAAGACAAGTTAGGCAGATCAATAGCATCACAATGGCTGTGCTGCCTCGATTTGATATCATATTGGATTCAGGAACAAAACGGCATCGGCTAATTTATCATTTGGTACGATTAGACCCAGTACTCCAGGCTTGGAGGATCAACAAGAGCTGCAACATTTATGCAAAATTGATTACCCGCAGATCACACCCGTTTGATATACAATGATATTGCCATGGTTTTAGACACACCCGCACACTGCATACGCTATAGCCGGCAGTACCTTTTGAGCTTGATGTATAGCTGTTCATTTGATGCTATACAGAATGGCGCTCGAGAAATTATTTATCCTGCAGCAAGTAATCCGAGAAAATGATGGTCCGTAGATTGGACTACATACAAATGATGAATGGAGTAGGCCAACACATGTTTCATGGATGGTTTCGATAATTAACTTGGTTACAATCACGTTAAGAACGATTGTTCATAATGATAGATTGCAACATCTGTGGCTTATTTTTTGTTTGTACATCTTTGGTATTTGTCGCACCTTGATCTTTTTCTTTAAATGATACAAGCTATCTCTCTCACGCACACTAAATCTTTCTTTCACTTCTTTTTAGTCGATTTGCATCCACGCTTCTCTCTCTCTCTTTTCTTCTTCTTCTTCTTTTCCTCTGCTTCTCTCTATTACAATTTCTTTTTCTATTTGCTTATCAAGGGGAGAGAAATAGAGTGCATTCGACAAATTAAAAAAAAAAGAAAGGGGGGCCATCTCATTTTATAAATGCCAATTACTTTTACAACGAATACTCGGGTTTACTTTTATTGTTGGTAGGTACAACAAACAATTGCAATCTTCTTAATCATGCTCATCTTATCTATGCTCTCTAGTTTTTTGGCTTTAGGTGGTTTATTGGTAAGCTTATGTCACATATCTAGTTACTAAATGACGGACCGTACTGATCAAAGAAAACCCCTTCAAATTAACACTTGGCCCCGCAATAAAATGTTTAGTATGGGTAAATCAAGTCAGATAAAATGCAATCCTTGCTTGAAATACTAAACCTTATTTTTTTTACATTACAGTTACAATTTTGGAGTATTGACAGGATTGCTCCTGATGCCTTCATTTCAACAAGATATGCGGATTACTTCAGAGACAATCAATAGCGCTTTGATAAGCACGTTGATGGCAGGAGCTTTTGTGGGCGCAATTGTCTCGGGACCGTTAGCTGATGCCATTGGTAGAAAAGCGCTTATGGCTCTTGGTACAATTATTTTTATCTTTGGTAACGTATTACAAGTTGGCTCCAATGACTTGAATACAATGTACGGTGGCAGAGGTGTTACTGGCATCAGTCTAGGGTGAGTTAGTTTATATATATCCTGATTTCACTATTCATATTAACATGCAATTTAAAGTATTCTGTCCATGGTCGTACCTCTGTGTATTGTATAATCATAGTAGATGCAACGCAAAAATCAAACCCACTCACACTGCACATAGATCAATCCGAAATTGCACCCAAAGACATGCGCGGTCGCCTCATGTCAATCCAACAGTTCGCTATCACACTCGGAACAGCAATATCATATTGGATCGATTATGCGTTTGTCAATGTACCTGGATCAGTGGGGTGGCGATTAGCACTCGGTCTCCAGCTTATACCGGCACTGATCTGTCTGATTGGCCTTTTACTGTTCATTCCACAGAGTCCACGCCACTCAATCGACAAGAACAAACATGCCGAAGCATTGGAAACACTAGCAAAAATCCGAGGCGATGGCACAAAAACGCATAAAAACGTGTTGATGGAATTTACCGAGATGAAGCAGAATATTACATTTGAACACAAGCTGTACAAAGATCATAAATACAAGCGCATCTTTTCGAATGGATCAGAGAACAACCGAAAACGACTATGGATAGGCATGGCAGTGCAAATATTTCAGCAACTGACGGGCGTCAATGCTTTGCTGTAAGTGCTAATAGAAAATCAATTGGCAGTGTGCTTATTCGACTGCTCGTACATAGAGTATTCGCACCTCAGATATTTCAAGCTACTGGTCTAACAGGACGAGATGCTGCCCTATTTGGTATGGCAGCAATGGAAATGTTAATGCCAACCAACTAACTCGATATTTAGCAAATGGCCTTAGCGGATCCATAAACCTACTAGCGACAATCCCTGCCATGATTTTTGTAAGTTAAATGTGGCCAGAGATCAACGCATTTTGCTAATTGCCCAATTACAGATAGATCGTTGGGGGAGACGCCCAACTATGATTACTGGAGCGGTGCTTTGCAGCATATGTATCTGTATACTAGCGATACTATCAGGCGTCCATGGATTTGCATACAACACCGTCGATTCAATATTACAACAAGACATGCCATCAGCAAACACTGGAAAGAGTGGAAATCCATTATATCTTATTTTCGACGCCAATGGAGCTACAATTGGATTCTTGATTGTCATGTATGTCTGTGTGGCGATATACTCTTGCACTTGGGGCACATTGGGCTGGATCTATCCAGCAGAACTCTATTCACAAGGCGTGCGAGCAAAAGCGCTTGGCATCTCAACAGCCTCCAACTGGCTATTTACCTACGCCGTGCTTCAATTGACACCCATCATGTTGCAAAAGATCTACTGGCGTACCTATGTACTCTTCAGCGCTATGTGCTTGGTCATTGCCATCATTGTTCACTGGCAGTTTCCAGAAACCAGTGGTAAATCACTAGAGGAAGTGGATCTGATATTTAGCGGCAAATTCAACTTTTACGATGTGCATGTGCATCATCCTCAGACAGCAGCAGCAGCACTAGCGCAAATGGAAAAGGTACAACAGCGCAACAAGAACATTTACCGGTTTCCATTTACACCAGAAAGAACACTCTCAAACCATCATCACAATAGAAGAACGCTTTTACCGAATTATGTAACCCATCAGCCATCTCTGACATTTCATTATTAAGTTTTTAATCTTTTTGTAGTAATAATATAATACCCTTTTTTGAATAATAAAAACCATTGTACATACACACATTTTTCAAACACATGAATTTGCAGTCGTTTATTGGTTATCGATGGTGTATAGTTTATCTGATATCATACTGTAGTAATGTAAGGACAGTGGTGCCAGGATGTCATTCATGGCTTCAGTTTGGGACAATCACTAGGGTGATACATGTCAACACAATTAATCAGAGCATCTCCTCATGTTGTCACTTACCGAGTTTTATGGCTGAAACTACCACATTCGCAGCATTGCTGACCACGTTGCAATTGATGTTGAGGAAAGGCTTGAAGCATTTTGGTTTGGACAAAGAAAAGGAAGTTGATGAGATAAAATGGACCAGAAAAACACATTCTTTTATAGCTTTTCAATGAGCCCCAACACTAAACCTACTTGTGCTTGTTTCAATCCAGTTTTTTTATTACAGTTATTTTAATCATGTACAAAGAGCCATCTTTTCGTCACTCAAATCCTTATATTTTTGTTGCAGGTCTCTTTCTCTTGATGCCAACTTGTAAATTTCGTCTTCCAGTGCTTCAATGCGTCTGGGAATGGCTGCTTTCTCGGCAATTTGCAAGTTGACAAAGCTTTGATACTCGATTTGCGCTGCTTCATATTCTTCGTAGGATTCAATGATTTGTTGTGATAGTGTCTTTGATCTTGCCATGTAGCCACCTAATCTGACATCCAGCTTGTTTTCTAATTTACCGGCTCTTGTAGCATCCTTGATCATGGCTTGTCGATTGGCCTATTATCATCACCACCAAAAAGTGTTAGAACACAAGCCTATCAATCACAATAAGCATGCACTACTTACCTCGACAATCTTGTTTAGACCTTGGATCATGTCCTTTTCGTTATCCATCTCCTCAAGTGTCATAAAACGGTTGAATTGAGCAGAGAACAGCAAATCAGCATGCTCCTTCTCCCATTTCGTCTCAAACTCAGGGCTCGAGGAAACATAATCCCATACTGCCTTCTTGATATCTTGCTGCGATTCGAGACCCAGTGTCTTTACAATCTCATCATCCAACTCCTTGCGAGCATCCAGTAGTGTTGCGCTCTCAAATTCATCTTCCAATGCAGCGATATCGTTTGCTAATTTTGTAGCACCGGGAGCCACCTTACCACCAGCGACAGGATATTTGACAGCATCATGTTGCAACAAGCGTTGTAATTCCTCGTGAATCATTTTGTCAATCTCGCTTGCGTCTTTATCGAGTGTGAATACGGGTACTGTGGCAGGTCGAGGCAAGTTGAGCTGCACTGCCAGGGAACGACGAGCTGCACGTTCCTTGGCTTCGAGTTCGGCATTCTCCTTGATCTCACGTTCAAAGTCGCTCATATCCTCCACAGTGTCTTCTTTGGGCTGCTCAGGCTCCTTGTCCTCCATGTCAGGAAGCTTGATCTCCCATTCATTGCGAGGTTTGGGCAAGCTGGAAAGACCTTGCAAGAGTGTACGCTTGCGTTGTGTGTTGAATGCTTTTTCTTCGCGAGGCGTTTTGAAGGGTGTTTCGCTGCCAAAGGGAGTTCCCATGACGCTGTTACGAAGAGGTGTTGCCATGGGATTGGGTGTAGCCATGGGATTAGGTGTCTGGATAGCTGTCGTTTTAGGTGTAGCCCCTTCGAATCCAGTGCCTTGAGAGAGTGTTGTGTTCTCGCCACCCAAGAGAGGTGTTTGAGCATTACTGAGTGCGATCAAATTGCGAGCTTCAATCATAAGGTTGTCATTGGCTGGTGGTGCACGAGGGGTTCTTGTTGCAAGTGTGTTGGGTGTAAAGGCATAATCACCAACTAAACCTTGTGTAGCATCGACTTCACTGTCCAAAACCAAGTTTTTGGCATTTTCACCTGCAAAGCCAGATTTCACAATATCTTCCAATTCTTGCTCTCCAACTTGAGGAGCAGGCAATACAAGCTTACGACGCTTAGCGATTTGCTCTTGCTCTTGCATTTGTACAATTTTGGCGTTCTTTGCTGGAACAAATTTGCCTTGGTTACCCTCTTGTGAGGCGTTGGGATTTTCTTTAGCTTTACGCTTCTTTTCACGATTCTTTTCATCTTCAATATCGGCACGTCGTCTATTCAGTTTGGAAAGGTGCACATTGGTCAATTTTCCAGGGTCTGCGATGCGGCTAGCTTCCTCTGTTGTGTCGTAGAAACCTAATGCTGCCTTCTTTTCGAAAGGAACATCTGTGTTGTAATCCATGACATTCTTTTTGGTCTTCATACGCATACTATGTGATGGAGGACGTTAATAACAGCGCTACATTTAGTTGCCAGCATACAGCACTTACTGGATGCCAGCAGCTTTCAGTTCTCTTCGCTTTTGAAGTGCTGTCAATCTTCTAGCTTCTTCCAGTTGTCTCTCTCTTGCTTTTCTCTTGGCCTTTTTACCCTGCGTATTGGCCAATCTTGCACGGGCTTCTGATAACATTTCCTTCTCATCTTCGTCCATGTCGACAGGATCAGGTCTAGCAGGCTTTGATTCTGGCTCGGGATCGACTTCTCCAGGTCTTAATTTACGCACATCATCTGCACTGGGGCCAGTTTCATGACCCATGGATCCAGTCAAATCGAGCTCGCTAGAACGTTCTTGTAGTGATTCAGCTTCATCCAAGAGTCGTTGATAGCGTTCTAAACATTGTGCTGGTGTACGGCCGACAATAGGAGCGATGGTACGCCATTGTGTGGGCATGAGTTTGGCTAAATGCAACAATTTCTCGTCTTCTTCTTTAGACCATTCAGTCTAATCAAGCTGTGAGTTTACTTTGCTGTTGCTCGTGAGAGAGTGTGTGTGATTTCATACCTTTTTGATACTGGGGTCCAACCATTCGTACCATCTTGCTTTACATTGCTTTGGCGTTTTGCGAACAAGTAGAGACGAAATACGCGCCCATTGATTCTTACCGTATTTACTAACGGCTGCTTTCAGAATCTCATCTTCAGTGTTCTTCCAAACACCACCTTTGATAATAAACTTCATGTTCTGTAGATGATGAGTTAGGTGTAAAAAGAAAAGGCTAAACAGGTAAAAGCAAATGTTTGAATTTGAAAATTTTGATGTTTATTCGTTAGATTGTTCTAAACTCCAAAGAACACAACGTCACTATAGGCCTACAAACAGTGTCACTAGCTAGCGTTGTTCGTTGGGAAGAGAGATTAGCAGGACCTCGCTCTAGCAGCTGCTATGTTACAATTTTTGCACCACTTTACTAATTCACGCGAAAAACACACATTTTGACTCTCGACTGCACTGGTTAAACGGTCCAGAAACAGTATGTAGCTGCGGATCTGACTTGTATACGACGCCCCACGTCAGTATACATTGGGCATAACTCATATACGGGCAGATGGCATATTAGCATCACTTCTTACAATTCAAAAATATACAGAACACAGCAAATTTTGGAAGCACTTGAGCCGTAGTTTCTCACGTTAAAAGCCGTTTAGGACCGTCTGAATGACACCAAACAATTGCTCTGATCTAGGACTAACTTAATGACACCTTCGCTCAATTTTTTGGGGACCAAAAAAACATCGTGAAAAATCCATCAAAAAGCATGAGGGGTACCTCATACTTTTCATCCAAAATCAAACGATCGCGTTTTTGAAG
>DF836373.1:99598-113164 GCA_000950595.1 Mucor ambiguus
TCGTCTCGTCAAGCTCGCTGACACCATCCGTTCTTTCCAAGAAATCTTGGGTGGTAAGCACGACAACTTGCCCGAATCTGCTTTCTACATGCAAGGTGATATCAANATAAGTTAATCCATCGTAGCAAGATCTCTATATATCTCTAGAAACTATTTCTTGAAAAAAAAAAACCAACTAGTGCCGTAGTAAAATGGTGTTTGTGTGTTTTGTAAAATTGTGTGTGTATTAAAAAAAAATAAAAGATCAAAAATCTTTGGAAATAGTTATAAAGATGAAGAAGAGAGCCTTAAATGACAAGTTTTATTGATTGCCTGTGCCTGATATTTATTGGCTTCCTATATGTCATTGCAAGTAAGGTAATACACTTTACTATGTCGTATTTGGACGAGCAATTTCTAATCATCAAGATTATTGGATATATATAATGAGAACGTATTAGAGAAGCATAAAAGAGTAGCCAGGCTAAGCTACTACAGCCTTTTTCAGCTCGCAATACTCTTCTTAACTAAAGACTTCCAACAGCATTCATCACCATCAAGATGGTCATGGCATTGATTCTGCCAGCCAAAATAATTTCAATCTCAGAAATGCATTTCTTTCGCTTGAAATGGGAGTTTTGATCACTTTTTCGATCCCAATAACCTATTTTGCCAAGTTCGACTAGATCAATTGTAATTAGCATCCTCTACTCCCTTAAGCTTCTTTAGAACACTTTTCAAGGCGCTTCTAATGGTATTAAATAATAAAGGTATTTTAAATGAATCTACTGAGAAACATCTGAAAATAGGAAATGTCGCTTTTGGTCAAAATGCTGAGGTTTCACATATAAAAGTCTCACAACAGGATGTCAGGGGTTACCTTGGATCGATAGAAGTATTTTGATTTATTATATGCTTTATTAAAAGTCTTCGCTTTCATGGTCAAAAACACGATCGTTTAGTTTTCGGTAAAAACCATGAGGGGCACCTCATACTTTTGAGTCGACTTTGGTGATGATTTTTAGATCATAAAAAAGTTGAGCAAAGGTGTCAGTGAGTAGCTGCTGTGCAAAAGCAATTGTTTGGTGTTACTCTAGCAGTCTAAAACGGTTTCTAACTCGAGAAATTACGGCTCACATGTATGCATATTTTGCCGTGCTTTGCTTCATCTTGAGCTTTAAGAGGTAATGATGCTATGCTGATGGTCCACATATGACCTGCTTCCATTAATATAGGCGTGCAGCATCCTATAAAAGTTGGATCTGCAGTAAAAAGGTCATCTATTATAAAGATTGCTCGCATAATATTGGAAAGCTGAAATATAAAACTTCAAAGTGTAGGCTATTTTTACATCTGCAATGCCTCTAATGACATTCCAAATTTGATATATGCTACATTATGCGCATGGCAATGTCCAATACAATAGATGTCGTTTGTATAAGGTCAAATCCGAGCACTCGGTATGTAAGACTTAAATCATCTAATCTTGTAGGTAATAACGTCTGACTACGCCAAATTATCTAACCAAATTACGAGGACGTAATAAGTGATGAAAATTGTTTAATGTACTTGTATTTGTATGCTTAGAAAAAGTATGAATGAAGATGAAATGATTAAATATGTTATTGATGATTGGAACTACGGCTAGTTGTTTCAAGCATAGACAGCAATGTTGTCTGGATTCATGAGGTAGGTATTGTTGATATCATAACCAAAAGTATCCATCTTGTTGTTCTTGTTTGCTTCCAAGATACGAATAATTTCAGCGCTTGAAAAGTTGACAATACCCTTAGCAATAGTAACGGCATCATCCCCAGTGGTAGTTTCACCACGTTCGTTCTTTTGACTACAACGACGGCGAACAACGATATTGACAGCTTGATGTTCAATAAAGCTGCCCTTGATAGACTTGACAGCCATAGCAGGAAAACTGCTCACTTCGAACAATGAATCCGTTGATTCATTGGAAGGAGTGCGAATACCATCTTCAGAGTCGCTATCAGAAGAAGCGTTTGAAGAAGGGAGCAATACTTGCTCATCTTCAATCTCGATTGTTCCAGCCGTGTGAAGACCATGCAGAATCCACCATTTGCGATCAACGAGAGGTTCAGCATTTGGAAGAAATCGAGTATGCAAGGGCGTGGTTGTAGTGCTGGCCATGTCTTGTGTGATGATGGGGATAATGTTTTCAGGAGTAGAGCCGCGAGCGATAATAGTAGTGACACCGGCTGCAGTAGCAAGTTCGGCGGCTACTAGTTTGGTCATCATGCCACCAGTACCAAGAGAGGAACCCATAGAAGTGACACACACTTCTTTGCGAAGCTTTTCGATATTGTCGCATACGAGCACAGCACGGGCGTCTGGTTTTGTGCGAGGATTATCAGTGTAAAGGCAATCAACATCGGTCATGAGAAAGAGATAATCGGCCCTCACCATGCCAGCAGTGATGGCAGAAAGAGTATCATTGTCACCAAATCGGACAGCCTATGCCGTTAGGTTAGTATTCATGTTAAAATCGTGCACATTGCATATCTACTTACACCATCAGAGATTGTGTCATTTTCATTGACAATTGGAACAATGTCCATATCCAAGAGTTCGGTCAAACAATTGACTGCATTCAAATATTGCGATCTCTGTGTAATGCATTAGTAAGAAATGTGTGTTGCTAGAGCATATGATTTATATCTACTCACATCAGCAAGATCATTACGGGTCAACAAGATTTGTGCGATAGGCTGATTGAATCTACCAAATAGATCATCATACATGCTCATCAAACGGCCTTGGCCGACAGCAGCGATAGCCTAATTTATACCAGCATTTAGGAACAACTATTGACTAACTGAAATCATCTTACCTGAATGGCGGCACGGCTTTTAGGCTTTTCCACCAACCCCAAATTAAGCAACCCCTGATGTTGCATCAGATGTTAATTAAGCTGTATATGTACACTCTGCATTGAATCAAACAATACATACCACACCGACAGCACCTGAAGTGACAAGCACGACACGATGGCCCAATGTCTTTAAATGCAGAATAGTCTCTACAATCCTGGACAGATTGCTGAGCAAAGGGTAATGTGTCTTTTCATCACAGATGGAGGATGTTCCAATTTTAATGACCAAAGTCTTTGGATCTTTGCTTTTCACTGCATTGATGACTTTTGTGTAGGAAATGTTATGATAAGTAACCATTGTGTCAATGTATGTGTTGAAATTAATCTGAAAGGAGAGAGGTAAAAGATCAACATGGCCAAGTATTTATACTACTTTTTCTCTTTTTAAAGGGTTTCAGACATGAGCCCATTGCGGGATATACGTTTAATTTAAGATACTTGAATTACACGATGGAATAAGAATAAAGAGATGTTCTATTGATTGGCCATCATGACATGTATAGCCATTGTGCCCAAAAGGCGGAGATGAGACGGGACCCGCTGCCTTGCACTATGCTTGGATATAATTATCACCAAGTGATCATGATGTGGATGCATAAATATTTGCCTCAATTAATATATGAGTTCTCTAGATGATGAAATACAGAAGAAACCCCTTTGGTATTGTAAAAGTTTTGTTGTGTAGCCTAGCCTAGACCCCATGGTCTTATCCTGATATTCAGCACCCCCTTAAATCCTTTATATGTATATTTGAGAAACTCTGATTGCTTTTATAAAATACTCTATATGTTTATCAGACCCGATTTATCCTATCAGTTGTACATCTTTTTGGATGCTATCCCAGAATATATGGACACAAGCATTTGAAATCATCCGTCTGTAAGAATTGCAAACAACAGCAACAACAAACAGCAGACATCGGATGGAGGCCAAATATGTATCGAATGTCTCACTTGGTTCATCTTTTCGATTAACGGTCTTACTATTCATAGCCGCCCCTATAGAGTTTTGTTCCGTTAAATTGCGTTATTTCTGTTGTATTAAAGAGACTATTTGGGAGAGATGTTTGTAGAATGGGAATGTGTACTAAATATATTGGAAATGGTTTAAAGAGTGTATATAGAACATATGAAAGCGCAAAAATCAAACAAGTTTTTCATGAAATCACGGGTTTGATCTATGTGATAATCAGGGCCAAAGTTCATATTCATAGCTGTGTGGGAGGTTTTTTTTTATTTGCAAAAAATATAAATGGGTTGGCATGTCTCTCTTTCGGGGCCATGTATTATTAGCTAATCATAGGCTCAATAAACCTTGTATATATGATACTACTACTCTCAATGTTATATTAGGGGAGGGGGTTTCCATAGCAGCTGTGGCAAACGAATGGCCGTTTTTCCCGCTCACATCACAGCATGTTCTGTAGAACCCTATCAATTCCGGATATCTCCAGATATTTCATGAGGTATATACATCCATATTTAAGGTTGTATTGTTTGGAGTAGTGGTGGCAATAAAGGCAGCAAAGAGTATCTCACCAACTAGTTATTCCAGCTATTAAACTACCCACAGACACTACTACCCAAGATGCACTGATTATAGCATATACTGTTTTCCGTGCAAAAATCAATGTTGAGAGCTCTCACTCTAGATGTCCGTGAACGATGCAACCGTTGCAACCGAGACTTAATTAAATAGCCGACCTCACCATATCACCATTCCATTGCCATTAGGTCTGTATACATATACAACTGCAACATTCTTCCCATCCATGGAACGCATAACATCAGAACCTCCTAAGAGCCCCTCCTTCTTCTAGCGTAATATATAGACAATTCACAACATATTTTGATAACATCTCTTTCTCTCTTCCTCTTCCTCTTCCTCTATCTCTCTTTTAGTTTTTGATTCTATACGACAAAAATGAAGATTTCTGCAACCATCATACTGCTTGCATGTGCCACCAGTTCCGTGCTTGCATTGAACCCCATTGTGATCAAAGGGAGCAAGTTTTTTGATTCAGTAACTAAAGAACAATTCTTTATTAAAGGGTAATGTTGCATGTGTATGAATGCATACCAGACAGCATAGATTAACAGTGACACAGTGTCGCATATCAACCTCGAGGCCAAGTCTCCAACAACACGCCCGATCCCTTGGCTGATGCCACTGGCTGCGCACGAGATGCACCTCTGATGGCAGCACTTGGTACCAATGTTCTCCGTGTTTATGAAGTAAAATCACCTAATCAAACTGTCATTGGCATATGAACTCATATTTATATATATGTAACAAACATTAGGTTGACCCTAGAAAGAATCACGATGCCTGTATGAAATCATTTGCAGATGCAGGCATTTATCTGCTGCTAGATATTGCCACACCTCATTTCTCTATCAACCGTAAATCACCTGAATACGGTGTTCACTTGTACGATGCCTACAAGGGCACAGTCGATGCATTCTCCAAGTATGACAATGTAGTGGGCTTTATTGCCGGAAATGAAGTGACCAACGATAAGACCAACACACAAGCCTCTGCCTACGTCAAAGCAGCTCTGCGTGATATCAAGCATTATATCAAGAACTCAAAGCAAAGAAGTATTCCCGTTGGTTATGCAAGCAATGACGATGAATACATTCGCGATGATATCAAAGACTATTTCAATTGTGGTGATGCTGAGTCTCAGGTACAGTGTAGAGAGGCCGGTAGGGGCAGTATTAGCAGCATCGACTCATATACTTAATGTAGGCTGATTTCTTCGGTGTCAATCTGTACGAATGGTGTGGTGTTTCGACATTTGAAAAATCAGGCTTCAAGGATCGCACCAAAGAGTTTGAAAACTATAGTAAACCCGTTTTCCTCTCCGAATACGGTTGTAATCTAGTAACACCCAGAGGCTTCACCGAAGTAGCTGCAATCTACGGACCAGAAATGACCGATGTTTGGTCAGGCGGCGTGGTGTATGAATGGACGCAAGAAAACAATAGATATGGCCTCGTCAAGATCTCAACTTCAGGAGAAGCAGAAGTGTTGCCAGACTACACAAACCTCAAGGAACAAATGGACAAGGTGGAGCCCAAGGGCGTCAAGATGGATGCTTACAACGACCAACGACTTGCCTCTAGTTGTCCTGCTATCAGTGCCAATTGGAAAGCAGCTTCTGAGTTACCACCCACGCCTTCTGCTGGTGCCTGTGAATGTATGGTGCAGAACATGAACTGTGTTGCATCAGATAAAGTGAGCAATATTCCTGGTCAAACTGGCAACAGCACGCTTGGTAGCCAATTAGATACCATGTGCGGCCTCGTCTCTTGTACTGAAATTGGCGGCGATGCTGAAAAGGGCGTCTATGGCGCATTCTCATTCTGTTCTCCCAGAGACAAACTTAGTTGGCTTTACAATTTGAGGGCCAAGGAATTGATGAAAGTGTCGCCCACCAACGTTTGTAATTATAACGGCCTTGGTCAAGAGATTTCTCCCAAACGAAATGACCTCACTGCTTGCGCAAAGATTGCCCCTAATACGGAAGGTGTTACTGACGAAGGTACCTTTAATACGCTTTCATCATCCGGTGCACAAAAGGTGACTCAAAAGACGATTTACGGTGATGCGTTTGTGGCGTCTGTTGTATGTGTACTTGCGGCAGCCCTTTTCATGTGAGCTGGAATACATTAGACTCTATTTAATACTATACACACATAATTTCATACCAATAAAAACACGCTTGATCTGACGCATCATGGCAAAGATAAAGTTTATACACAATGTATCGAGGACCATAGCAAACTGCTCGGGGGAGTTTAGCGTGCCATGCAGCATGCTATGTCTGTGTAGTGCTCTGTTGTTCTGGCCATAAAATCTTGATTATGTGTGTGTATGTAATGGACATGTAAAGTAAGCAGAATGCTCATAAAATTAAAAAAGGTACATAATGTTGGATTTTTCTTGCAATTCCATGTCTATAATGCTTGAATGCGACATGACGTGCACGCTTATAGACCCAAACATTTCATTGTTTATTTGTGTTTGGAAAATGGATACACAAACACTACATGATTGTCCGAACGCTTAATCTTGATTTTGATCTTGCAAGCGACGAGATGAGCCCTTCTTGGCAGGCAGGCAGACTCAACGTCCAACTGGGTGGAAATGTATAGAATAAATCGCTCAAGCAAGATCGGCCCTGAGGAAGCACAGAATCATCGCTTTCCCCTATTGTTTTGTATTCACAGTAGAGACAAATACTCCCTTCTTTTTCTATACATCACTCTCGCTCTTGGTCTTTCTCTCTGTACTCCTTCTTCTATTATATATATATTTACAAACATTGGGTCTTTTTTTTTGTTTTTATTTTCTCTCTTTCTTTATTTTCATTAAAAAAGGCGGCAAAAATCAGCAACGTTTAGGAGACGAGCACCATCATGACAATCATATCAGCTGCCACCCATCTGACACCCAAGAGACCGGTTCAGAAAAAGCAAAACAAATTGGGTCCTTACAACCTCCTACAAACATTGGGAGAGGGTGAATTTGGGAAAGTCAAGCTAGGAATCCATATTGAAACCGGCCAAGAGGTGATGTATATATTAATATGGCAGTTAGAGAAAACAAGACAGCTGATGTTCAAGAGTATAGGTTGCCATCAAACTCATCAAGAAAGAAGGCGCTGGATCAGATACTCGCATCAACAAGGTAGAAAGAGAGATCTCTGTGCTCAAGGTATGTGAATGTCATGATCCAAACCCACAATGCTCACTCAAGTACCCTATAGACACTGAATCACCCATACATTGTCAAACTATACAATGTTGTGGAGACCGAGAAATACATTGGCATCATACTAGAGTATGCTTCAGGTGGGTGTCTGTGCCTAATCTTTAATACTAGCTCTAATTTTCCATCTGTGTCATAGGCGGTGAGCTGTTTGAGTACATCCTGGCACACCGCTACCTCAAGGAAAAGGACGCCAAACGATTCTTTGCGCAATTGATTAGCAGTGTTCAATATATGCACAAACGTAAAATAGTACATCGTGATTTAAAACTAGTAAGTAAATCTCGGCATGAAGATTTAGGAGACGAAGGCGTGCCCCCTTACTTAGATTGCACATTTGTAGGAAAATCTACTGCTAGACAAGAACCGCAACATCATCGTTACTGATTTTGGCTTTGCCAATCAGTTTGCTTCTGCTGCTGACGACATGATGGCAACCACATGTGGATCACCTTGTTACGCTGCTCCCGAGTTGGTCGTCAATGCCGGCCTCTATGCTGGATCCGCTGTAGATATCTGGAGTTGTGGCGTTATCTTGTACGCAATGCTTTGCGGTTTTCTTCCCTTTGACGACGATCCATCGAACCCTGACAGCGACAACATCAACCAGCTGTATCGCTACATTCTGTCTACCAACCTGATGTTTCCCTCGCATGTTGGCGTGGATGCCAGAGACCTGCTGGCCAAGATGTTAGTACCTGATCCAGCCAAGCGGTGCTCGCTTGATTACATTGTAAAGCACCCGTGGTTGGAGTCCTACCGCCAGTTTCTCAAGAAAGATGCTGCACAGCTCGAAATGGAAGCATTGGCTGCATCAAGATTATCGATTATGCCCGATATGAAATCTAATGTTATTGTGAGCAGCAGTGCATCCACATCGTTACCCAGAAAAGTGACAGCATCAGGGGCCCATGCAGCTTCAGCAAGAAAGACACATATCCCTGTAACGACCCGGGATCGCTTTGCTCCTGTTGCGAATGATAAATACTTGGTAACTAACCACAAACTAAATAATGCAGTAACTGAAAAACCGCTGTCGGCTACTCCCAAATCACCGCCCTCTCAAAAGACAAGCTCGTTCAGACACTTTTCGATTGGTCGCTCTTCAGCTACTACTAACACTGTCGAAAAGCCGATCCATGCCACCAATGTAGTAAAGACATCCAAAGTACCCAACTTTATCACCAGAAAGCCCATCAAAAAGGAAGAAGAAGCAACAACCAACAACGACTCTGCCATCACAGTCGCCTCTGTCAACGCTGTTGCTGATGATATTCACCCAGAGAAATCACTGTCATCACCTCAGTCGGATCATCACGCATCTGCCTTATCGTCTGTTGGCAGTATCAGAAGAAATCAACGTCGCGGTGCCGACAAGTTTTTGAGCTTTTTTACTGGTGGTAGAGCATCCCACATTCCTGTAGTTTCTCAAAAGCATGCTGAAGACGAAGCTCTTGCTCACGGGGATCAGGATATAAACAGCACCATCAATGTAGCATCAGCTATCTCCACCACCAATGAAGGTTATCACGACACGACTGAGCAGGTAATCCAAGATGATTTGGCTCAAGATTCAGCTATCAGCAGTGCTATCGAGTCTAGCAGCAACCATGTTCCACTAGCAGAAGGAGACAACCAAGACGATCAAAAGCTGTTGCACTCTTCGTCTGAGGCTTCCACACTGGGCGGTCATTCTGCGCATTCAGTTGACGTTTTGCCAGACAACACAAGTGGAGCTACTTTGGAAGTCTCTACTCAGTCAACAACAGCGACAGCAGCTACAGATGGTGTCAATGCAGTCAGAAGCATTACATCTACCATCACTGAAGATCAAGAGGGTGAAGCCAATGCCTCCAATGGATCTCAGCATGACGGCACATCCTCCATCATCTCCCATTGCCGGCAATTACCAGAAAGAGAGAGGGGCAGCAGCATCAGCACAGCATCAATCTTATCAGAACAAGGGGCCAATTCGTCACTTCACAGCAACAGCTTTGTATCGTTCAAGGACGCGCCACGACGCACTACACCACTCATCTTCAACTCACAAATGGCAGGATCATCGTCCTTGGCGCTGCGACATCAGCAATTCAACAATGGCCACGTTCGCATCGACACAGGATCTTCCATCGTGTCTTCTTCTGCTGATGGTCACGTCGATAGCGCCTCAGTGTCGTCTGCAGGCACGAATCCTCAACCTGAAGCCTCCAACTCGACTCGACTCACTGCCAAGTATGTGGTATCCAATGCCATGGGAGATGGCGGCCGTAAAGCCATGGCAGCCGTGCGTCGCAGCATCTATAGAAAGCACAAGAGCCAGCCTCCTCCTCCTTCTGCTGCTGCAACTCAGCAACATCAGCAAGCACCCAATAGTCAGCGCAATTCAGCACCTGTCACTGAACGTAAAGAGCCCTTGATTTCATTCGCCAAGAGCAGATTTGAAGAGACAAACACATCAGCCCCTGAACAGCAACAACAGCAACGCCACACAACACGCAATAATTCAATCATGGCTGCCTCTGCATCAGAAGTTACAGCTAAAAACAAGACGGGAAAAAAAATGATGGAATGGATAAAGAAGAAATCACATGGTAAGTCATGGATCTAGAAGCTCCTGCTGCTGACAAAGTTTAATGAATTGCATTCAGGCAAAGAGAACAAAAAGGAGGCAAATGCACAGGTGTTGACTCATAAAACAACGCCTACTGCTGCTGCTGCAATAAACAAAGAACCAAGACCATCTGCTCAGCTGTTGACCAAGTCAAGGCATCATACCAAGAAGGAATCCAAAACTCCTGCAGCTGCAGCTAAAATGCCACACAGCAGCACTAGTACTAAGGCAGCAGAAACAGCCCCAAGTACAACAAAGACGAGCAAGATACCTGGCTCACGAAACACGCGAAAGACAGTGGTATCCATTCTGGCGCCTCCCTCATCATCCGCACAACACAAGCCTCTTGCAGCAGCAGAAACGGAAGCTGAGAAAGAAGAGCTTGTGGTACCTGAACAGAGCAGTATTCGTCGCAAGAACCGTGCTCTCAGTGGAAGCGAAACAGCCATTGCAGAATTAAGCAAGAAACAAGGCACTGTGGATGAGCGCATCGAGATACATCAAGGAGCAATCGACAGAAAAGCACTTACATCGCAGTCGCCTGCTCTGGTCATCAAAGACATCGCTCGTATCTTGCATATCCTTGGCATCGATACGACTTTGGAATCTCCTTATATACTCAAGTGTTGTCGCCGAAAGGCCAAAGCATTTATTGCTGCAGACTTGCTCAAGAAATCTGAAGCTGTAGACGGTCAAGAACAATTAGAAGAAGAGGAAGACGATATGGCCATTGATGTCTCCTCAGCAAGCTCATCTGGTATCTCCACAGCTGCTGTGGTGGTTCGAGGACAAGACCCCATCTATGGCGATGCTGCTATTGACAATGGCGACGAAATTCGATTTGTGGTGGAAATGTGCCGCTTTAAAAACTTGCCTGGCCTGTACATTGTAGATATCCGTAGAGTGAGAGGCAATGCGTGGGCTTATAAATTCCTGTACCATAAGCTCATTGATTTCCTGGATTTGGGCAAAGATAGTTACATGCAATCCTCCAAATAAGGGGACAAGCTACATCTTGATTGTTTAATATATACAATAAAATACACACCTTATATTGCTACTCTTATCTTGAGTACGATACGTCTTTGTAGATCTGTTTGTCAGGATAAACATTGTAGCTCCTATAATGGTATCGATCAAGATGATCATCACAGTAGTACGAGTTTTATAGAGATATGTCAGGAGGTTGGCTACACATAATTTGGTCCTATAATTCTATAAAGTGTATGATGACGGTACTATTTCTAGTATGCTATGCTCCTTGATGAAGGCACTGGATGTAGCTCGTCCACATTCGGGTCCAAAAAGCACTTGGACTGATTTGGGTTTAACTGATGGTAAAGAGGGGGCATATACAGTATCCTCAACACAATGATCTCCGTCTATTTCACCACTTGATTCCATTGGTATTCTTTCCAAGCCATTGTCAATTGTCATGTCGAAACCATCAACAGGCTTTTCTGTAGAGTCGTCAGGTAGACAGATCCCAATCGGCTTGTAAGATTCGCACCATAACAAGGATACCAGCTTTGTGGTAGAAGCAAAGCATCTGAACAGTGGTGTGATATATGTAAGGAGTGCAATTGTTGGTGATGATTGATGTTGGTTTGTTGTAGTTCGCGTAGATATTGGTCAATACCAAGCAAATTCGCTGAGGGTGGTATCATCATCGTAGCCCATGTCTCCATAAAAATCTTGGTAGATTAACCAAAACAATATTTAGCGCTGATTCTAAAAGGTGAAAGAGCTGGGAGGCTTCTCAATTAAAAAGGACACTGCTTGCTCATTTGTATCGATCTGATCTTGATCCTTGAGAAATTAGTAGCAAAGGGGAGCATGAATTGTTCGCTGTTGAGAGACCTGACCTGGTATCATGTTTGACAAGGCATCCGAGAGCTAAAATAATACTGCATCAAATTATGTTATCAGAGTAGATGGCATATTCCACCATAGAGTGTGATCCTTTCGGTTCGCTGGCTGCAGAAGATGAAGTCAAGTCCTTCATTTCAGCAGACCAAGAAAGAAAATGATGGTAGCCCGGACCGAAGGATTTAACAACCTTTAATACGGACTTCCAACTACCAGGCAATTTTCAATGGAATATAATCCACTGCCAAATGCACAAACCATGAATCCTCCTCTTTTTTTGCTCGAACTTTCAAATGGTATAGTCTATCGTTCACACACTGCAAAGGAAGCACCACCTACAAAGCCGAAAATATATCATGGATTGATGCAATAAGATTAGACGGATGGATGAAGCTGATTACAGTGCGCAATGTCAATGGATGCACATGGAAATCCACCATGTGATGGATGATATATTTTCTGCTTTGTGTGGAGGTCCTTTCTCTTGCTCATGTCTACTAAATGAACATGAAACTAACTCTCAACATGCTTAGTCCGCTGCCAGACCTGTCATCAACGTCTACACCGAGTGTGGTAAGAACGTCGCTTCTACCGTTCCTCTTCCTGCCGTTTTCAAGGCCCCCATTCGTCCTGACATTGTCAACTTTGTCCACACCAACATGGCCAAGAACAAGCGTCAAGCTTATGCTGTCTCTGATAAGGCTGGTGAGCAAACCTCTGCTGAGTCTTGGGGTACTGGTCGTGCTGTTGCTCGTATTCCTCGTGTCAACGGTTCCGGTACTCACCGTGCTGGTCAAGCTGCTTTCGGTAACATGTGTCGTGGTGGTCGTATGTTCGCCCCTACCAAGACCTGGAGAAAGTGGCACATCAAGACTAACCTCAACCAAAAGCGTTTCGCTACTGCTTCCGCTTTGGCTGCCTCTGCCCTTCCTTCTTTGGTTATGGCCCGTGGTCACCGTGTTGAGAAGATCGAGGAAGTTCCTCTCGTTGTTGCTGACTCCATTGAGAAGTTGACCAAGACCAAGGAAGCTGTTGCTTTGTTGAAGTCTCTCAACGCTTACTCTGATGTTGTCAAGGTCTCCAACTCTCGTAAGCTCCGTGCCGGTCAAGGTAAGCTCCGTAACCGTCGCCACAGACAACGTCGTGGTCCTCTCGTCATCTACAACGAGGATAACGGTCTCGTCAAGGCTTTCCGTAACTTGCCCGGTCTCGAGCTCGTTAACGTTCGTCGTCTCAACCTCTTGCAACTCGCTCCCGGTGGACATCTCGGTCGTTTCATCATCTGGACTGAATCCGCTATTGCTCTCCTCGATGAGCTCTACGGTACCTATGAGGCTCCCGCTACCTTGAAGAAGGACTACGTTTTGCCTGCTCACATCATGACCAACCCTGATGTTGCTCGTCTCATCAACTCTGATGAAATCCAATC
>DF836373.1:117580-130118 GCA_000950595.1 Mucor ambiguus
TGTTTCAGGGCTTGCTTTGGATTAAGAGAAATACTGTGATATAATACATACCTTACTAGAAGTCTTCATTTTTGCGTTCAAAAACACGATCGTTTGATTTTTGATTAAAAGTATGAGGTACCCCTCATGCTTTTTGATGGATTTTTCACGATGTTTTTTTGGTCCCCAAAAAATTGAGCGAAGGTGTCAGTAAGTTAGTGCTAGATAAGAGCAATTGTTTGGTGCTATTCCAAAGGCCTAAAACAGCTTTTAGTGCTAGAAATCAGGCCTCAAATGTATCCAAATTTTGCTGTATTTCGCAGTTGGAGGTAAGGCAACATCATCTGTCACCTCTTGTTTGGCAAGGCCACTAATAATTACTGTAGTAGCTTCAACTGCATTAGCAGTACCATTGTCATTGGTGTTACTATTAACTGCATCGCCTTCATTTTCGTCTGTAAACTTCACATGAGGAGATGAAAAAACTGAAAGTGCTGTCGACTATGATAGCGCCTGTGAATAGGAGCGGGACGCAGCTAAGAGAGTCAATGGTATTGTCGATGCGCACAAGTTGTTTATTAGTGCTGAAACTATGCTCCATGAACGGTCCCAGGTTTTCGTCAATCTTCGTATAGCACCCAAAGTTCAGACCTGCATGAGACATGAGGCTTGCCTCGTCCTTACTTTGTTTGTTGCATGCTAGTACCTTGCCAGTGAAGCAACCATTGCTGGCTAATGGGGTTGCTTGTTGATTCATGAATATAGGCATATATGTACCCAGCATACCTGCATTATCGTTCTCTTTGGACAACACTAAGCGGGATCCACCTTCGAAGCTGAATCTTTCCAGATTGTACTTGTCAGCTAAAAGTAGCATTGTTGGGATTCTGGATGAGCTGTTTTCCTTCAAATTATTACATTTTACGGCAAATACAAGATAGGTATCGTGGATTGATGAATACCAAACAAGCTTGTAGATAGAATTTGGATGTTATTCGAATAGCCTATATACCTACAAAACGTTAAAATGCAGTTGACAAAAGTGGTACAGTCGACAATAAAAGGCCAGTTAACATTGCTGATCAGCATTTATGATGTTAGTTGCATTTTATCTATGTAATGCCATAGAAATGTAAATCTCAATGCATCATCTTTGGTAGTAAAATCTAACTACACCACGAAAATGAGTTAGAAAGCAGAGCAGTGGTTGCAGATTGGCTGTGAAAGAGCATCACTGAGTTCATCTTTCAGAAACCTATTTATAGCTTGAGTAACATGTTTTCGGCTGATTGGCTATTCCGCAATCCCATAAGCGAGATGTATTGCGTAAAAATAACACCTTCCAAGCAGCCAGCTCCCATCATTTATGAGAGCATTGGGTCATGCACAGGTCGTGATATCATACGCTGCTCCATCTTGGATGATTGTCATTTTGTAAAATGCGATAAACAGCAGGATGAAGCTTACACATGTATGCAGTCATTGCCAATAGAAACTCCACCAGCTCACACAACAAAAGATTGAGACGCAAAAAAAGGAGAAACCAACGCTTAATTTCGCTTTTGCTTCTTCCTATTTTCCTATAACTATGGGCCCAAAAGAACCCAAGGACTCGTCTCTGACGTCGTCCTTAAGACTATCAGCTGGCGAAGTATTAGCGCCACCTATACCGCCAAGAAGAACACAAGGCTCCTTTATTGAAGAGGATCCTTCTCCACCTGCCCTTCCACCCAGACTTGTTGAGCAACCAGCAACACCACCCGTTATCTCAACTGATAGCAACAACATGAATGAACCCATTTCATCATCATTATCAGCAGCAGCAGCACCAGCAGCAGCACCACCTACTCCCACTCGACCTTCTAGTGAACTCACTCGTCGTAAGCAAAAGGCTGGCGAAATTGGGGATCTCGTTCCCGATTTGCATGGTCTTTCACCTGTGAAGGGATTGTCCACTGAACTTGATACGCATGATACAGCAAAGACTCGAGAAACTTTTACTGCAGCTGCACAAAAGTCTATACCTGCTACAACCACATTATCAGCCGGTATGCCTGGTGGCTTTATTCCCCCAACTCAATCCCGCATTCCAGAATGGTATCGAACAGGCTGGACATCGCTTGCACCTGGCAAAAATCCTGGAGGCGAATTGAGCATATTGGCATCTCAATTCAAGAAGACATTGGATGATCCTCTGGATGAAATGCTGCCCGACATGTTGTATGGTGAATGGTATCATAATGGCGCTGCATTGTTCGTCACCGCCATTGTGTCGTTTTTGCTAGCTAAAATGAATGCTGGATTAGGAAGTATATTGTTATTTTGCTTGTTCATTGGTAAGAAAAAATCTATGCATGTAATGGATTCGTCATATCTATATACTCACACTTACACACTGACTTCATTTATAGCAAGCTACTATCGAACAAGTATAAGAAGATATCGTCGCAACGCACGTGATGACATCCAGCGAGAAGTATCCAAGTTCAAGATGGAAGCAGATGAAGAATCCGTCGAGTGGATGAACAGCTTTATGCAAAAGTTTTGGCTTATTTTTGAACCCGTCCTCAGTGCGCTAATCGTGGAGAACCTGGACAATTACATCTCGGATTATCTGCCTCCATTTTTGGATTCCATTCGTCTGTCGACATTTACACTTGGTACAAAGCCATTTCGCATTGAAACTGTCAAAACATATTTGAACACCGATCCTGATACTGTCTGCATGGATTGGCGAGTCTCCTTCATCCCCAACGAATTGAACGATCTGTCGTCGAGCGAGCTGGATTACAAGGTAAACCCCAAGGTGGTAATGAATGTTCGCGTGGGCAAAGGCCGTGTCGGTGCTGGATTCCCTGTTTTGATCGAGGATATGGCCTTTTCAGGGCACTTGCGCATGAAGATCAAATTCATGAGCCGTTTCCCATTTGTCAAGTTGCTTGAAGCCAGTTTCCTGGAGAAGCCTCAATTTGACTATGTGCTCAAGCCACTAGGTTCCGATTCCTTTGGTTTTGATGTCAATGTGATTCCTGGCTTAGCTAGCTTCATTAGAGATCAAGTGCACAGCATTCTGGGTCCATTGATGTATGCTCCCAATGTGTTTACTGTTGATGTGGATAAATTCTGTGCTGGCGATTTCGATTTGAGCTCTGCAAACGGTGTGCTGGCTGTCACTGTATACTCTACTGATCGTATCAAGAACATTGAAGGTCTTGTTGATGGTGCACCTAACCCTTATGTTCGCTTCTATTTGGACCATGGTCAGGAATTGGATCGCACCTCTGTCTGTGAAAATACCTTTACACCCAAGTGGAATGAAACAAGATATTTGAAACTGAACAACTTGAACTCGCTATTATCTATGGAGCTAAAGACATCCAGACCTGGCCTTAAAGACAGACGTTTGGGTACTGCCAATTTTGATCTATCACAGTTGGACGGCGAAACACAAGCGGAACAAGAGGGATTGAATCTGTTGCTTCTTCGTAACGGCAAGCAAGTCAGTGATCTTCGTGTGGATCTTCGTTACCTGCCCATCTCCAAGCCTACCAAGCGCGATGACGGCACCATTGAGCCTGCTGTTGAATCAAGCAAGTACCTTTCTTTAGTGTAAATGCACAAATACTAACTTCCACAACTCCTTTACAGACTCTGGCGTTCTCCGTTTGGTAGTCCACGAATGCCGCGAACTGGTGGCTACTTCTAACGCTATTAGCCCTTATGTCCGTATCATTGTCAATGGCATTGAAAAGTTCAAGACCTCCGTTATGAAAAAGAAGACGAATCCCAAGTTTGAGGAACCCTATGAAATTGTTGTATTGGATAAAACGACTTTCTTTATCCGTGCTGAAGTCAGAGATAGTGCCTCTGAAGACAAGCTTGTGGGAGCTTTTACCTCTTACCTGTCTGATATGGTACGTCAACAAGAAAAGAACGACAGCTGGTGGGACTTGGTCAATGATACCGAGCAAGCTGGTCAACTGCGTTTCAGTGCTGAATGGAAGCCTATAGTCATGTCTGGCATCTCTGACTTTGCGAGTAGAAATGGCTTTGATAAACCTCCCATCGGTGTCATTCGCTTTACCTTTTGGGAAGCACGAGATCTGCGTAACGTCGAGAATGTCACTGGTGGCAAGAGTGATCCTTATGTTCGTGTGTTATCTGGACACCAGATTCGTGGTCGCACTGAAGTGATTGATAATAACTTGAACCCTGAATGGGGAGAGGTTTTGTACGTACCTGTGCATTCGTTGAAGGAAAACTTTGTACTGGAGGCGATGGATTGGAACGCAAAGAGCAGAGACAAGACGTTGGGATCAACTGAATTCAAGGCATCTGAAGTCATGCGACAGCAAATTGGAGACCAGAGTGTCAACCCTGATGTTTGGTATGAATCCAATGGCGTCAATTTTGACAAGTAAGTGGGAGAGAAAGAGAGAGAAGACGTTATTCTTATACTTTTGACTAGATGGCAACGACTCCGTTCCTTTGACAAGCGTAGCTCCAAAGGAGACCTTCACTTCTCTGCCCAGTTTTACCCTGTGATGGGCCTGACTTCTACTGTTACCACTGTCGATACGAGTAATAAGAACAGCAACATCTCTTCTGCCTCGGGCGTCTCTTCTGGTGTCAGTGTTGGGACTGCACCCGCGGCTCCTCCTCCTCTCCGTGGCTTGCACGGCTCTTACATTCGCTACACACCTGATGACTTGATTGACTTGAACTCTTACAACTCGGGTGTTCTCAAGATCAGAATCCATGAAGTCCAGCTCTCCAGCATTGCCTACTGCTACTGCCAAGTGATTGTGGATTCACTGATGCCTCAATACAAAACTGCTAAACTCCGCGGCGACAACCTCAACTTTGATGAGTGTGCTGATATGTTTATCAAGGAAGCTGATTTCTCGCGTGTTGCTATTGAGCTTAAGCCTGCACACTCTGATGAAAAGGATGTCCATAAGCTGGGCCATTGGATTGATTCTGGATCAAACATTGTGCGTCGCATCATGAGACGTAAGAGACTTGGATTAGATGGTGCGGACGATGAAGGCACCTGGTTCAATTTGATGGGCACAGATGGCCCTGCTCGCATTCGTCTTAGCTTTGAGTATGATCCCATGGCAAACTTTGTATTGAACCCTGATGAAAGTTTGGATAGTAAGTGTATACTGTGCAGTCGCCCAATTGCAGTACACAGGACTTATTTATGCACCCCTTCTTACCTTAGATCAAGGCATTTTGACTGTGGATCTCGTGAGCGCAAAAAACCTCATGGCTGCAGATAAAACAGGTACCAGTGACCCCTACGTTGTCTTTACCGTGAATGGTGAACGAGTACACAAGAGTGATACTATCCGAAAGACGCTGAATCCCAGGTGGCAACGTGAACGTTTTACATTGCCTATTGTAAGTTGAGATGGACGTGAGTACGACTACTTGAGAGACTCATCTACATCATTTATAGCAATCAAGAGTGACAGCCAGTATTCGTATTGAAGTGTTTGACTGGAACCATGTGCAGGGACATCAGCCCATTGGTTCAGGCGGCATTACACTGCGTGGCGATGCCGTGGAAAGCTTCAGGGCTCGCATGGTGGATATTCCTCTCGACGGTGTAGCAGGCGTATCCGGCAGCGTACAAGTCAAGTTTACATGGCACCCACAATTACTGGTCAATAGAAAGACGCAAACCTCAGTGCTTGGCACCACGCGCACCTACCTTCACAACGATGTTAATCTGGAAGCTTCTGGACCTCTTCCCCGCAACTCCCTTAGCTCGCAAAGCATGGCTCGTACATCCACAGATAGTCGTTACAGTCATGGCGCAACAGAGTCCATTGGGCGATCGTCTTACGAAGACCAGTCTCGCATCAGCCTTGATGACACTGCATCGCTTGCTCCATCTACCATTGCCGATACCAGTGCCATTAGTGATGCAACAGGCAGGGCAGGCATAGTTACAATTGATATTCTAGAAGCTCGTGGATTGCGTGGTGTTGACAAGAGTGGTACCAGTGACCCGTTTGTGCGAGTCAAGGTCGGTAAAAGTCAAATCTACAAGACCAAGGTGATCCCCAAGACATTGGCGCCTGAGTGGAACGAGTCATTCACACATGGCGTTGGCGGAGAGCCCTTTATGTTTGACTTCAAGGTGAAGGATCACAACAAGATCAAGTCGGCAGTCGATCTTGGACAGAGCAGAGTGAATATCTGGGATCTTATCAAGGTGGATGTGCCTGGTGGAGATGTGTTTAATCAGTGGCTTCCATTGTTTCCTCCTGGCAGTGGTGAGCTCCGTGTGAGCATCAAATTCAGAGCAACCATGTAATATTAGTGTAATTAAATAAAGATTTCTTTTGATCGATCTATCAAAACGAGTATGCAAGGCAAGCAATGGCTTCTTTTTTCACGAGGAAAACTGATATTTGCCATCCTCCCTCTCAGATTACATGTAGTAAAGGCTAAGAAAAGGTTTATTATTCATGCCTACTACAGGTCTAAATTAAAACACTAAAAAACTCTGACAGGCAAGAAGCTTTTATAACAAATCCCAATTCTAAAAATGTCAAAAGGGGCGGTTTCATGCACCAGCCAACTAGTATTGCTGTGAGGGGCAATGGCCCCCTTTAGACGCACAATGATGATGTTATAAGATGCTGAAAAGCGTATCGTGGTATGTTTATTAGATATTAACTTCTAAATCTACTGGTTCTAACCAGAAATGATGTCCAGATCATCTCTCTTTCTATTCTACCGTGGCGTCTAAATTATTTGTACACTTTTCTTGCTGCCTGTCTCTTGTTTTGGAACCATATTTGAACTGTTCTCGGGGGCATGCCCAAATGACGAGCGAGGTTCTCTCTCAAACCAGTAGAGGGAAAAGCAGTTTTTTCAAAGACCCTTTGCAATGCCTGTGTTTGTGAGACAGTGGCTCTTCTTCGCTTGATTTTGAAGAGGTCTGTATCGCTTTGACAGTACTGGTACTGATACAAATCCAAGGTGCGAGGTCTGTGCAGGCCATTTTTCAGGATTTTGAATGAGCTAAAGTAGTGATGTTCCTGGCGAAGGCTTGACTTCTTATGCTGCTTGGTAGGCTGAGGCAATTGGGTGAATGGGATCTTTGTATTGGACTCTAAATCATCACACAACAAGTATTTGATTTGCAGTGAAGGTGATTTTTGCTTTACAGACATGGTTTTTGTATTGGTGAAGCGAGAGATAATAAGAATGCAGAAAAAACAAACAAAATGGCTCGACTCTATTTATATACACTTGAAAACAAATGGTATTCAGATCGTTGACGATAGATGAACAATGCGTGGCACTTTCTTAAATGAAAATAACAGCACAGCGCTTATTCAGAAAGCAACTGAATAATAGCAGAGAGCAACATGATCAAGAAATTGTCCAGGGAGAGCGACTTGGATCAAACCTAACAAAGGCTAATCGTGCATGAACCAGTTTTCCTGATCTTGTGGTACACGTTCTGTATAGATAAATGTCATATTGGGATATGCACCGGTTATGGCAAGAACCTGTGCGTATATTGGTTGTATAGTTTCTTTCTTCTAGAATGTGATTATGGATACATGCTATTTTACCCGTCAATTTGGGTCATAATCGTATGTACAGGCTACATCCCAAGTCACGATGGAAATACGCTTTACAGCCCCTCCTGATATGGCATTTTCATACAAATCAAACCCATCGGCATTACACTTCGGTGTTTTTATAAAGACATTAGGACTCAAGCTGCTGGTATACAAGCAAATAAATCAATGATGCCTGCCCGCCTTGATCGCTTACAGTTGACTCACGCTAGATTTTCCTTTTCCAACCGACATGCACTGACATGAAAAGCATGTACATGGCATAGGCTTTTATAGAATTCGCATCGCCGCACACGAGACAACAATCTTGAGATGTATCAATTTCAGGATAGACGAGTAATGATCCTCAGTACAGAGCAGTATCCGCAGATGAGACGACGCAATTAGACTTTTGCTCTGTTTCATCGAGATCTCAGTATATAAACTATAGTCAGGAGAGCAAAGCGTATGATTTTAAAAGCATCGTGATCCTCTGTTCTAGTGTTAATGTATATATCGAATGATTTTATTTATCCATTTGACAACATTATTTTTATAGCCATTAGCTGAAAAACACTAAAGAGACTAGACCAACACACACACGCAGAAGAAATAATTCAGGCACATCATCATACTGCATGATTTATGACTAAAAAAAAGGGTTTTAAGACATCAGGGTCTCTGGTATTATATAGCCGGTGCTTCTGGATGGCCATGCGGTACATTTTGAATGTTCTTGTATACATTATTCAGTTAATGCTAATCTTCTCGATAAGACAAAATGTATATGTTTTGACGCGAGCAAGTATATTTCCAACTTTAGCCTAAATAGACCTATCCAGCTTTACATCGTTGTATTGTGAACAATCCCCTGATCTGATGAGGAGATACCGTTATTGACATCCTCTGTAGTAGTTTATTGAAAGCATAAGGCCAAAATATAAGGCGCTGTGCTTCCAATTTAGCCAGAGTCCAACTTGTCGTCGCCTTTATACTAGAACATACTGGCTGAGTCGTACGGCACATCTACACAATGAGCCAAGTGGATCTAGGATTGCACATGTCAATGCTCTTTGGTGGTTACACTGAGCTGCTTTGCTGTTTGGTCTGAGGAGCCTGAAAATTCTAATTATTTCATCATTACAAGGTTCATCATCATGAGAATATATACTTTTTTTTTTTCTTTTGCTGTCTCATCTAGTAGAAAATGACAAGTTTTGGCGAATTAAGACAAAGGCTGTTACACCCGTACTATGTGCTTCACCTTGTATACGGTGTGGTCTATGTCGTAAGTCGTATAAATCAGTTGATCAAAGGCCAAGCGATTAGCTTCGAAGCAAGTAGTATAGATAGGACATCGTCAGACAACCAAAAGCATAGACTAAACAAAAGCTTATAGGAAACCGAGCCTAAAACTTTCTTGATATTGTTTGGCATGTCTATATGGAAGTGCTTTATGGCTGCTACTGCTGAGGAACTCTCCAGCGTGCTCATCTTATACACAAAGTTCTTCACGGTATGTAGTTTATTTTGGAGATTCGGTTTTTGGTACTTTTGTTTATACGCAATTGGTTGGATTGGTAATATGATTGTGCGTTTTACTTGGTGGCGCATTCGCTGATGGTGTTCTATAGTTCTTTCAACCATCTTTCCTCAACCTTGGTATAGAGGCCCCACCAAGATTTACGAATTAAACGAGGCTGCATTTAGAGATAAAGTGCTTCACACTGTCAAATCAAAACCATCGTCATCCTCATCCACTGCATCTACATCAACACTGCCCATTGACGAAATTAAGGGGCCACGTATCACAGAAATTGATGAAAACGAGGAGCCCAAGGATAAAGGGGACGGTAAGAAGCTCAATCTTGATGCCAAGTATTGGATTGTCATGCTGTATGCGAATTGGTCTGTTGCGTGCTTGAATTTTGAAGCAGTACTTGCTAAATTATCGATCGAATACGATGTGCCACACTTGAAGTTTGGTAACGTAGAAAGTCCCTCATGCGTCTGCGCCGTATAAACTGATCTTTTTTATCAAGGTCAAATCGACATTGACATTTACCCTGATTTAGCAGAGGAGTTTGGTGTCAGCAAAGACCCAGCATCATTTGATCTGCCCACATTACTACTATTCCAGCAAGGAAAAGAAATCAGACGTCTCCCCGAACTGACAATTACAAAGGAGGGCGCCAACAACACGAAAACAAATGCAGCCAAAGATACTATTACGAGATTGGGTTGGAGTAAACAGCCTGTAAGTTGCGTATGATGTTTTCGCCCATGGCACTTTATTAACTCACATCATCTGTGTTTATACAGTCAACTGTCATTAATACCTTTCAATTGGAAAAGATTGCCAACGAAAAAATCAACTAGTAACAGCATTGATTTATAATAATAATAATAAAAAGCCTACATGCATCATTTGGCAAAAGGTTGTCTTAGACATGTCGAGCGGACACTGGTTTTCTTGTGTAAACAGCATTATGTAACAACAATTAACTTTCTGACAAGGACATGTCAAAATGAGTGTTACTGTAAAAGGCAATCTAAAATGTTTGCTTAGTCAGTCAAGCAGAGAGAAAGCAAAAGAAAAAAAAAACATGGCACATGTACTTGTGCATACTACTATTGCTGTTGCTTGCTGTTTAAAGTCACTTTTTTTCTTTTCAAATTGTACATCCCATTGTTTGACTAGCCTTCTTTTCGATGTGCTCTGGCTTGATATATATGAATTGATCTGCTGCAATCACTGTTACACTTTTAATAAAACTCGATTCCTTGCTGACTGATCAATCCAACGGCAAAACGTTTAAATGCCAACATGTTTAAAACAGTTGCTTTAAAACTTTTTCATTGGCTGCCTTTCAACATCTGATGCTGAAGAAGTGGGATTTTGCTTTATCAAATGTCGATTAAAGTGTGCTCTTTTAAAGATCAGATTCGAAAAAATGAAATGTATAAATACAGGCATAATTTGCCAGAACACAATTATCTCTATCTGCTTATTTATCTACCCAGAATAATCCAACATGTCAAACACTGCCCTCTTTAGCCCCATGAAAGTAGGCAAGCACGAGCTCAAGCATCGTATTGCTCTTGTTCCTCTTACCAGGTAAGCCATTTCGCAACAGCATTATCCAAATGTCATTCATCTCATAGTATCATGATAGATTCCGTGCCGACGAAAATGCCGTTCCTACTGATCTCCAAGCTGAATATTATGAACAACGTGCTACTGATGGTGGTCTCTTGATTACTGAAGCTACTTTTATCACCCACAAGGCTGGTTCATACCCTCGAGCTCCTGGCATCTACACCAAAGAGCAAATTGAAGGTTGGAAAAAGGTAACCCAAAGAGTGCATGCCAAGGGTGGTGTCATTTTCTTGCAGCTCTGGCACATTGGCCGTGCTGCCATGTCTGCCAACATTGGTGAGCAGCCCGTCAGTGCCTCTGATATTGCCATTGAGGGTGTCAACCTTCTCGGCCTTCCTCAAGAAAAGCCCCGAGCTCTCTCCATTCCTGATATCAAAGAGATTGTTGGTCAATACCGCCAAGCTGCCTTGAATGCCATGGAAGCTGGTTTCGATGGTGTTGAAATTCACTCTGCTAATGGCTATTTGCTCGATCAATTCCTTAACACATCCTCCAACAAGCGTACTGACATTTATGGCGGCTCTGCTGAGAATCGTTGTCGCTTCCCTCTTGAAGTAGTTGATGCTGTCATTGATGCTGTTGGTGCTGAGCGCACCGGTATTCGTTTCTCTCCTTGGTCTGGCTTCCAAGACATGGCTGACGAGAAGCCTTACGAAACTTGGGGTTATATCACTCAAGCTCTTCAAGATAGACACCCTGACATGGCTTACCTTGATTTCATTGAACCTCGTGCCGATTTCCAAGCTGATTCATACGATGAGAAGCAGGCTGACACTCTTGATCCATTTAGACAGATCTGGAAGGGTCCCTTCATCTCTGCTGGTGGATACACCTACAATACCCAAGCTGCTTTCGATGTCGCTGAAAAGACTGGCAACATGATTGGTTTTGGTCGTCTCTTCATTTCCAACCCTGACTTGGTTGAAAGACTTCGCAACGGCTGGCCCTTGAACAAGTATGATCGTAACACTTTCTACACAAACGATGCTGCTGGTTACACTGATTATCCTTTCTACAAAAAGGATTAAGTTACATTGAACACATCCATTACTATCACATTTTGTATTTTTTTTCCATTTTATTCCTTCATAATTTGCATTTTCAAATAAACTTGTATTTCCTGTCCCAAAAACTTCCAAAGTCCTTAAGTATACAAGGGCTTCATTGTATATTTGTAATGAGAGTTTACCGTATTTTTGAGGCACTTGATTTTTGTAAATTTTGACACCTTTGGCTAGCTCATGTACTCATAGCGTTGTGATGGCTAATTTTGAGAGTCCCGAGTTGATATTGAGGATAGAGTTTTCCTTGATTTAGAGAAACAATTTACGTAAGATTTTACTGTTTGCAATCACGAAGTGAGTATTAGTAGCATGCTGTTACCGCACTTCTTTATTGAATACCAGGCGCCTTTCCCCACTTCGGGCGGCTTCCTGGTCTACTACTACGCTTCGCTTCGGTGAAAGTCAGCCCACGTTGAGGTAGCTCGCGCTGCCGCGGGCTTTCGGCTTATATCACGAAATCGACAATAGCTAAGATCTTCGAATGTCTCTTTTATGTAGTAGTAGTACTTTTCGATTCGCAATGCCCTGTTGAATAGCCTTCAAAAGCATCAAATGCCCTGACGAAGCCGTATTTTACAGCAGTCAAAATATTTTAATATCCGATCGTCATTTTCTGTTTCAATTCGTTATTTCAGTTCGCAAATCGACCTGTTTGATCTATTTTGCCGACTGCCCGGACTACCACAAATGGGCAATCTGCTACCACTGCAACAAACGTGGACATGTTTCGAAGAATTGTGATAGGA
>DF836372.1:2627-15485 GCA_000950595.1 Mucor ambiguus
GGTAGAGTATATGATTATTTGTATTATAGTTCATCGTCATGCTGTAGTCTCTAGCATGATGAAAAGTATATAAATGCATCAGAGAATGCATTTTCAATAAAAGTGTAATTCTTTGGCATATTAAATTCTTACATTGTATTTTGACATAGCAAAAATACTCGAAAATCAAGCTTATCTGAGTGCAGGCTGCTTCGGGATGACTATCACGAGTAACATCACCCGCTGTGCAATTCAGTTGTTCTTTATAAATATGCTACGTACTAATACAATTAAGCGCAAGGAATGCTCATTTTTGAAGATGGTGCATTTGAGCGCTCGAAAGGTGTAAGTATAGCTAGATTTCAGGATTATCCTATTTCCCTATCCTTTGAAATGAAATGCGTGCCGTCTTTCTTTGCAAACAATACACCTTCATCAATGCAAAATAAACTACTCTTTATTGTCCAGAGATGTTGTATACGTAAACAAAAGCATGATCATACAATGCATACGATGCGCAATACACAAAGGCTGCCAGTCAACAAAGATATACATAATTCTCACTACTGTTCATTATTTTAGCATGCACATACATTATCTGCCTAAATCATCCAGTCATCAATCAAAGGACGTCAACAACTTCAAATACCCTTTTTTATTAATATCACAGCAGAGACAAGTTTTGATATAAATGATGTAAAAATGCATTTCACTATTTCTAGATACTGATTTTCTGCACAGTGTTGTATAGCTGACCACCGGACCTGATGATACTTGATTTGTCTGTTGCCTGAGTAATGATATCCAAAGCTAATTCACGCAACCTATGCAACGACATATTTAATAAAAAATTTATAACCCAAACGTTTTCCATACCAAGATTTTTGACCAGGATCAAGGTACACTGGCACCGTTTTTGTAGCTGACTTGATTTCATCAAATCTCTGTTCAATTCGCACTTTATAGGTTACAAAAGTGACACCTTGCCTATTTACACATTGCTGTAAAATTTTCAACCCGCTTCAGCATACATATTGCAACGTAGACGAGATGACAAACACATACGTAAAGCAGCGCCAGTTGATAGGCAATGTATTTGAGGTTTTGCAAATGAGATATATCGTGATACAATCGTGATGCAGTAACGTACAATTGATCTAAATGTTGAATAGATGACAAGTGGGTGTTATTGCTGTTAAATAGAGCGTGAATGTCATCCATGTCATGAAATAACAATTGTGATGCGCGTGGGTATATTTGCTTTACGGTTTCCTCAAGCAAATTGTCGAGAATTCCTCTGTTATTCAGAATATCTATTTGGATTTGCAGCACCGTTTGATGCAGATCCTAATAATGCAGGTCAATAGTGTGATTATGTTTACACAGAACACAAGCTTTTATTACTCGCAAAGTTTTGCTTGATACTTGTAATTTGGACTTCCAAATATCGAGTCTGTGGATTTTTTCTAGAACAAGTTCCATGTGGGCAAGTTGCTTCAATAGTGCAAGCTCCTGGCGTATCTTTTTACTGGCCTCTTTGTTGCGGAATAGGAGAGGGTCATTTATGTGTGTCTGAACTATCGGTTGATCAGATTAACTCAAAGAGGGGAGGGTATAGAGTAACATCTCATACCTTGGGATATATGATGGACATTGATTATTTTCAAAGGTGGCGTTTTCGATAGCTTACTCATACTGTAAAATGTATTTGAAAAAAAGAAAGAAATTGAAAACGACATCTCAAGCACTTTCTCCGTTCACATACACACACACACAAGCACGCACGTACAATGGGTACACATACAGGATTTATGTACACACATGATCATTTGTTTATTTATGTATTTGAAACTACAGGTTATATATATTATTTACAGTATTGATCCTTCAAAAACCCCCTTCTTTGAGCAATTTGAATGGCATCTAGAGTGGAATAAGAATTATCGGCCGAAAATACGTTCTATTCGATGATTAGAAACATAAAAGATGATATTATGGCATGTGAGCTTACATTCATAAATTGATGACAGTCGATCAATCTTCTTGGCATATTTTGCAGAATTTGAAATATTTCAATCGGATCTTCCAGTGTAGCAATCTTTTCACTATTCATTTTAATGATGGTCAATGCTGTTTGGAACATGATAGAGTATCCTTCACTATAGGTGATAGTTAAGTAAACAGCTCATGATATAACTGGCTTGAAATACCCACATAAAGAAACAATCCCAAATTCGAAGCACAGTCTATATTGAACAATGATTAATCATAATCCAGATTCTCAACAATGCTTCATTTGTCATACCTCAATAGGCAATATGTTAATAAACATGGTCAGAAACCAATGATTTGTCACCAGTGTGATCGGTGGCAATCCCTTTTTTTTGCTATCATCCTCCCAAAAACAACCAGAGGAGGCCGAGATCTTACTCCAAATCTCGGGAATATGCTCGTAAACTAACATCATCAAGACGGACTGATCTATATTTGCACCTTCCATAGTGACATCGTACATATTTTCAGGCAAATAATCATGCACCGTGGTGACCAGCATCCAAAATGCCTCCTGCTCTGTATCACAAAACAACAAGAAGAATCCAGCCAAGTAGTTGAGTGATTGACAGTATCCAATTTGAGGCGAATGCAGACTAAACGCTAGTAAAATGCGACGCAGTGATTGCAGCTTGGAATTACTCTCGGTTTCTATTGTGGTGGTGCTGTTTTGATGGCTGATACATGCGAATTTTAAATTATCAGGAAACGTGCGATGGAGATCTTTAAAAAGAGGGCTAAGAACCTTGTACTTGAGCTCAAACTGAAATATGTAACACTTACCGCGTTGAATGATTTCAGCGTACTCGTTGTTTTCGCCCATCTGCATGGCAGTCTGAACCAAGGCTGGATAGAGTTCTGAATTTGCTTCCATCTTGGATCTGGCCCCACTGTAATGTAGCCACGCCTATCGTGTATCTGAATTAGAGCACTGTATAATCGAATTCAAGTATACACACACATACCTCGCCCCTAGATTCGCTGGGAATACCTTGTCGAGCATATCTCTTCACTAACAACATGTGTGAGTCAGCTGAAACTAGCAACTAGGCGTGAACATGTATCAATATATTACGTTTTATTGAATCCGCCGGTGGCCATCCATTTTGAATCATTCTCTTCCATTTCAGTTGTTGCTTATTCAGAATGGGTTGATAATACGTATCAAACTGATGCAAATGTTTGAGCTTCACCCACTGTGTAGGCCGCTTGAAACCATACGAATCTCTGTATGTCAGCGTCATTTGATTAGTTACAAGCCGTAGTATTTGGTATCATTTTAGAAGATATCTTATACGTACCTCTCAATGCTAATGGAACAATTGCTAGTTTCATCCGTTTGATGTTTTTTATCTCGATCTTGAAAAAAGTACCCGTCGCCATTGAAATGTAGCGGATTCAGACGCCATGGTTCCTCTTTGCTGGCGTATTTCAGTGTGCATGAAGACATGGAGGGAGTGGGCGTAAGGTCATTCTCATCATCCTCTTCGTCGTCATCATCGGAAAGGCTGCAACTCTCCAATGTGCTCATTGTCAGGCTGGAAAACGATCGATTGATAATGACATTGTAAGGCTGGACCTCCTCTGCTGGTTTATGAACAGGCTTTTGTTGGCATTTTCGTTTAAATAAGTGGTTTGCAGATGTAGAAATGTACTGAATGAAGCTGTTTTGTTCCTTCATATTTACAACAAACCAAGAGCAAGAGTAAAGAAGAGAATTTTGAATGAATGCATGATTATTATAAGAAAATGGGAATAAGGGGGTGCCATTGATACAAGAAAACAAGGGGTAAAAAAAGAGAGTGAATACAAGGAGTAAGCATCAATTCACCAACCCAATTCCTCTGATTTCATCGTAAAAGGGAGGCTTCAAAGTAAATTCATTGGTGATGTACATGATCCTTGTGTCTTGGTCAGTCAACACCACTGCCATTACATGTGGTTGGTTTTGTCGATTGTTTGTTTGTGTAATAGTGGTGTAAAGTCGGCATTGGGCAGCATTCAAATTTCCTTCGTTCTATTGCGTTTGGAGCATTGTAGACAGAGAGCTACAGTGCTAGTGTGCTTTTGATAATTGTCTACTTGGTTTTCAATTAGGTTGCATACATGTAATTGTTGTGAATGATTCAACAAGCTGCACTGCACAACATTTGGCTGGAGTTTGTGTAAACTCATGAATTTCAGGAGTATGTATTTCATGCTACTCAAATTTAAGCTATCTCTAGCTCTGTCTGATGTAAATCAATACCACTTTCAATTAGTTCAAAAGGCGTGCTGGTCGAATATCTGGTATAAATTAGATCGACAAGCACCATCATTTGTATGGTACGCTTCTCCCTCGATTTGGCAGTTTTAGTAACAGAAGCTCATTAGATTTGATTTCGATACGCTCAAAAAGCGCACTCATGCTAAATTAGAGCCTTTCAATCTAGTTTAACCCCTCTTAACAGATGCTTTCGTACAATGCTGTATACTTTGATATGGTAGGTTGGGTTTTGCCTGGGTGAAATATCGATCCTTTCATCATGACACATAGCCATTGACATTCCCCTTCTCACCCCTCCTTTCTATTAAACCAAGACATCAGGAACGCGACTATTGCGCAACACCTTTTGGGTGAAATTACATACGCATTGACGCCAAAACAGCGCTGGATTCTATTATTCTCTATTTTTCTAATCATATTACCAGAGAGTATAGGAGCTTGCCTGATGATGAAAGCCTTCGCAATGTAAACCTCATGATTGAGTGCATTGCTTTTTATGCTTCGCACAAAAAACACTTGTGCTTCAATCAAGCAAATTGAGTTTTCCCGTATTCTCTTTCGAGAAAATACAATTTCCATCCATCATTTTTGAGGAGAAGATTGGATAATGAACTGTAGCTCTTATCAATACCCTCATTATACAACATATCGCCACTGGCATACCTTGGCAAGTCGCAAATAACATGGTTTGAGCGCAGGAGAGTGCGCTGAACGGGATTCGAACGGCGATGCGTAGCATTTGTTTAGACGAGGTGTGATGCATAGAGACACTTCCTGTTTCAAACTGAATCTATCTATCCCCGTAATTTCAGTAAAGAATACGATTGACTCGAGCTAACGTGCATGACACTGAATACAAATTACATTGAATGTAGTGAGAATGCTTGTATACCATAAAGTCTTTATACCATGAATTTATTATATGGATATCCGTGAGGAGGGATTTTACGTTATTTGTGAGCACAACATAGTATATGATGCAAAGCCAAAACGTTGGGTTGGAATATGCAATATGCAATTGCCATGCTTTCGCAATCGCTCTCCTTCGCCCTCTTTGTCCCCAACAAGATGAGCAGGTTTTATCAATTAAAATGGCAACCTCCGCGATGACATTTTCATGTATTGAAATGCTTAAAAGTGATACGCTAGCCCAGAAAATGAGTAATGCTATAGCATTTGATCGCGCCAAAGAGAATAAATGAAGTATACATGTACAGCCAAGCAAGCGCACAGACATTGCTTGACAGCTACCATGACAACGCACATGGAAAATAAGACAAACAAAAAAATGGCCTGATGAAAGCAATTCAAAAGTTGATGTAGACACATGCAAACCCACCTCGTTCGATTCTAATCACATACACAGGCATTTTCATTTTATTTCAGAATCTAAAAATAACACTGACATTTCACTAAAGCGGAAGTCTCTATTTGACTTTTGGCACTTCTAAAACGTGCCCTGGCATAACGTATTTGTACTCATTGTTATCATCCTCGAATTGCACTTTATAATTGCCACCATAGCTCATATCCTTGTTCTTTACGAAATAGACCTGGTGAATACCTATCCATCTATTAAAAATCATTGACGAAACTCACCTTAGAGGGTGGAGCAGCTACTTTAGCTCTATAAAAACATGTGGTGCCCGGGTAAAGCGCCAATACATCCTGCCCCATGTTGATTTCAGTCAAACCTTTAGCTTCATCGACATTCGGGATAGGAATCACATTTCGGGGCTGTAACATGTAGCGTCTAAATGTCGATTGTTATTTATAATGCCAAATACAAAGCTAATCTTATATTTACTGTTTTTGGCCAAAGTCGTCCTGATCTACGTCTTCCACTTCATATCTATTTATACATGCAGTTTTTGAGCAACTGGCTCAGAACTATAGGTGCAGTTTTACCTGTTCTTATCGTGATTGTAGCTAATAACCACAGCAAGAATCCATTCTTCATTTTTATCTTTTTGTTTGGGTTGTCTGGCAGCAACAGATGTCCCATGCGTCAAAATATGTTGGTGTCTAGCATAGAGAGGTCAGCTTTTTGAGTATACATGCTGTATATGCTATGTAGTTATTACGTTTTAGATCGCTTGGATGAAACAGAAAGAGTGCCTGAAGCAGCAATTGATGAAAAATCGTCGCCGTTCTCTGCTTTTCTCTTTTTTCGTTTTCCATCAATGACTAATTCGACTTTAATTCGCATGAATTTAGCAAATATGATTTGATAAACCAACTCACCATGATTGTATTCTGATGCATCTCGTAAGGCTATGAGAACAGATACCTTTTCTATTATATCGTGAATGATCCTAAGATGACAAATTATGCAAAATTAGAAATTTCTGATTCAAATGTTATAAGCGTACATACTTTGATTCGTTGTTTGACAAGTCTATTCCACCTCGATAAAATTCCATGAGCTTATTACCAACAACAGTTGGTATGCCTGTATTTGGAGATGCTGTGTTTAATCATCATCAATTCCATTTACACTGCATATATGATGTGAATATTTACCTTGCTCCATATTCACAGCTGTGTGAATGTTATTGATGCCAGTTACAACATTGGCTGTGTCTTTTTGCACATGCTCTAGCTTTGCAAGCGCAATGCAGATTTGCTTCCACAGGTTGACCTCTTCATTTGTATCATCCAGGTTTGCAGAGCGAGATGTACGTGATTTTCGATCCATAATTTTGTTATCAAGTATAGGTAAAAAAAGGGGTAAACGGGTATACGGAAGTAGGAGTGAGAGGTTATCTTGTTTATTGCAGTAGATATAACGATGAGATATGCTTCTTGATTGAAATATAGATAGCTTGTATACGTATTCAAGTGTGAATAGAGGGTATATCGTTTGGGATGTAAGTGATGAAGGTGATGGAAACCGAGAAAGCGATTTTTTTTTTCTATGCTATCCTAATAGAAGAAAAAAGTTTTGGTATACAGTGCAGCCCAAACTCAGTCTCTGCTCCCTAATATCCTTACAGCCAGGGAAAGGTGGTGCTTCTTATTCGAGCGCTCACATGCGCATTGAAAATACACACACACACGCAACATTACACAAAACCCAATGCCATTTCTTTGTGCGTCCTGTTTGTATTGAAAGCCAGATGTCTACTCTCGATTCAACGATTACCCTTGGCATCTGCTGCAATTGCAATCACTCGCAAATACAACTCATCCTTCTTATAGAATTCAATTCTAGAAAAGCTAATAAACTCAAATTCTCAATGCATAGAAAAAAGGGAAGAGCTGAAGACCCTCAGACTATATACAAAATGCCAAGCGAATTTTGAAACAAAGATGAAAGCTCAATGAGAAAGATTATACCCGCTTGGACCAACCGAAAGCTATTTTTGGATCTGTTAGTCAAAAATGACGGTATGATGGTGTTGTTGTTTGCATGTCTACAACTAAAAATACCCGGAAATATTTATTCCACTTGACGTTGCAAGCGTATTTTTTCCTGGTAAGTGTTCAATCGGCATTGAGGAGATGGCGAATACAATCGTTGATGGGCTGCCCCTTTTTATTATTCCGAAAGAGATGAAGCAAAAAGTTTGTTGTCGTTTTACCATGATATATGGTGATGTTGTTGTGTCACTTTTTTTCTCTCTTGCATGGTATTGTGAATTGTCTAAAAAGTGATGTACATTTTCAAAGAACGTTTGGTTTCATAGATGCGAAGCATTTTTTTTCTCTGCAAACGAAACATGCCATGTTGGCTATCAATCACTCTTTTTTTGCAAGTACATTTTCATACGCAAAATGGGTACGAATCTACATACAAAAATAGTTTGCACCAGACCAAAAACTGATGACATCTATAAATACATGTAGCATCGATGATTTGGTGTTTTCTGTCTTTCCATTTTTCTACATTTTACATTTATATCAACAACACGTGTCCTCAAATGTCGCTGGGATGGGGGACACAACACCCACACCTTTTGAGGAGTCTGTATGATGTGCTGTGCTTGTACAAGATGAAAAAAAAAGGGGCAATGGTTGAAGTTCATCGACATGGCCTTAAAACTCCTATTTCTCTGTTAGGTTTGGGTGCTTCTTGAAGAGTGAAAGTTTGGGATAAATTCTATATTTGTTTCCTCGACAGTTTCATTTTTCTTTGCTCTCAGTCTCCGCGAAGATATCTTATTTTAGTGCACGAGGGGAGATTCATAAACCTAATAATAAAAATCAAATAAATAAACAAAAAAAACACATATAAATACAATTAGCATTTCCCGCATTTCAATTCCTTTTTCTTCTCTTCTTTCATTAGTTTTTCATTCAATTATACAAAGCGGAAATTATTATCAAACATGAAATCTCTCGCTTTTGTTGCCGTTGCACTCTTATCCGCTGTTAATGCTGCCAATGTCACATTCAAGGTCATTGCCCCTACTGCTTCAAAGCAAGTCCAAGTCAACATTGATGGTACTTTGACTGCCTTGAAGGCTGCTGATACCGATATCCCTTACTATACTGGCTCTGCTGATTTGCCTGATAACAAGCCTTACAAGGTAGAGTATTCAATCCCACATCTGTTGCAATTGCAATTTGAAATTAACATGTCCAAATATAGTACGTTGTTGATGGTAAGGCTGAAAACTTTACTCGTTCCTTCTCTGGTGGTGATGCTACCAAGAACGACTTCTATGAGCGTGAAGTTACCTATGCTACCAATATTCCCGAGTTGCCTAGTATTCTTTCAAACGGTTCTTGGACTCGTGGCTCTACCTCTGATCCTATTTGGGATTCAAACTATATTCCTTCCATCTTTGTCACTGGTCAAGAGTCCGAAATGGAGGATTTGATCGAAAATGTCCCCAAGACTACCTACAAGGCCAAGATCACTTTCATTGGCCCTGATTCCGTAAAGACTATTGATGTAAGTTGATGTTTGCTTTATGTGTCATTTCATCTCAACTAAAACCGTATGCTGTAGAACTGTGTCTTTGGTCTCCACAGACCTGGTCGCAAGAACAACGATGCCAAACAATCTTGGGTTTGGTCTCTCCCTGAAGGTACCTTCTATGCTGACCGTAACTGGTTCAAGATCAGACACATGGAAGAAGACCCCACTCAACTTCGTGAGAAGCTCTATGCTGATATCGCTCGTAAGATGGGTACATATGCCAATGAAGCCAACTTGGTTCGTTTCTTCATCAACAAGGAGGGAATGGGTACCTTCAACATGCTCGATGATGTTATCATGTACTCTTACATTAACGCCATGTTCTACGGTGGTAATGCCCCTGAACAAATGGGTCCTCTCTACGATGGTGGTTCCGGTGCTGACTTCAACCCTGCCACTGGTTATGATAACTTTGTTCCCAACGTCGAGTCTCCTCTTGACCAAGATGCCATTGCTCCTTTCGCCGAGGCCATCGCTGCTGTTGATTTCTCCAAGGATTCTGAGGTTCAAGCCATTGCTCAATACTTTGATTACGATCAATTCCTTCGTTTCATGGCCATGGAATTCCTTACTGGTTCTTGGGATGCTTACTGGCAAATGCAGACTAACGATGGTGCTTACATTGATACAAAGGAAAACAAATTGTATTACCTCGCTCAAGATTTCGATGCTACTTTCGGTGTCAACCTTCCTTTCGAGAATGACTTTGTCAACAAGTCATTCCAAGACTGGGTCAAGCAATTCCCTAACGCCTTCTTGATCAACAAGCTCCTCTCTAACCCCACTGTCAACAACACCTTCCAAAACTACTTGAAGACCACTGTCGAGGAAATCTTCAACTACGATACTCTCAAGGCTTATGTTGAAGCTCGTCATAACTTCATCTACCCTGATCTTGAATGGGATCGTTCTATCAAGCAAAGATCTCCTGGTAACATCTTTGGCTGGACCGCTGAGCAGACCACTGAAAACTTGTACAAGGCTGTCTCTGCTCCTGGACCTGATGCCTCTTCCACTGGTGGTGCTCAATATGGTCTTCTTGAATGGGTTCAATTGAAGGAAAAGTCTCTCAGATCTCAACTCAAGATTGCCTCCAAGTCTGCTCAAGTTTCTGAATCATCTACTCCTGCTGCTGCTGCCTCTGCTGCCTCTGCTGATGACTCCAAGATTTCTGCTGCCTCTGCCTCTGTCAAGGAAGCTGTTTCAGCCAAGGAAGAGCTCGCTACCTCTGCCGCTGGTAAGACCCTTCCCCAAGTGCTGTCTGCTGTCGCTGTTGTTGGTGCCGTTGCCGCTCTTCTCTAAATTCATAATCTTATTCATTTCAACCTTTTATATACATGTATAAATTTTAATCGTTTGATACATATAGACTATTATAATTTATATATATCCCCCTTTTATCCCTCATCTTACTCCTTCAAATTTCGTACAAAATATATTTTTTCAACTAATATGTGATAATAAAAAAAAATCAATTCAACAATATCAAATGTGTTTGACAGATTCATGCTTTATTATTTGTGATACGCATACGTTTGTGATACCCTTGTCAAACGCTTCATAAGTGCACAGACGCATGATTACGAAATGATACCACTCAAGTTAACATGGATATATTGTCATGCTTCTTGTCGCAACATATTACAAAAAAATTGCTGTTATCAAACAAATCGCTATAGGAAAGCCATAAATATAGTGTATATTATTATCTCCCCTTGATTTGCAATTCGCGTCCCCCTAAATTTTCTTCCCCTTTCTGCTCCCTCGTTTCCCACCTTCCCAGTAGATCAGTTAGAAACATAGCAACTCATGTTGCTGTTTATAAGCTGCGTGTTTTTGTTGTGTGTCATTGGCGTCGATCTGGACCCATTTTACAGCTGAGAAAAGATCGACGGAATGTGATCGCTGGGAAAAAAATATATATTTATATCACAGATCCTTCCTGATACATAAACCCCTATCAACGCTGCTGTTGTTCCAAAATAACATTACAAGACACTAATAGGAGTCGTTACAAAATATCAATTGACACGCATATATATATATATATTCTTTGTGGTCTACATAGAGTGCTCCTTGGAGGCACAGTTCTATAGGAGCAGTTTTATGCTGCTGATACCAGATGATTCCATGCATGCAATTACCCCTATACAACCATGTAGTCTATCATTCAGGAGCCAGTGCGTTGGTAAATCCTGTTTTTATTTGTATACATATGCATCCCAGAAGCAGGTACACTGTAGTGCTGTTTGCTTATGAACCAAACTATACATGTTAAACTCAATAAAGCGTAATTCACTTGCAATTACATTCACAACCAATGGATTCTCTCGTCATAGTTGATACTGAATAAGAAATTGCCATGTTTCATAAAGACTGCCATTATGTAATGTACGAGCAAAATTCCGTCAACAAAATCGCATAAATGGTCATTAGGCAAGCATCACGTCTTGATATGAAAATTCTATCGTTTCCAATGTAAAAACAGTTTCAGGAAGCCTCTACTCATTGGTTAAGAGATGTTAAACGATGTCTTATCAATGGAGCTTGCTTTAGCGTAGAATAGTCAATTTATATTGGTGGTAAACTCAAAAAGCATAAATGTGCTTCTTCCAGGAGTACCTGGACTTCCACGTAGTCTAAGTATTGTGTGAATTGTTCACCTGAGTGAGTTTATTGGATATTTATATCAATATGACATGGTCCAGTATAGCCACCTACATCCTGGCAATATGAATGAATGCTTAACAATGTTCTAATTTGCGTTATCCTACTGCGTGATCTTTGTAATCAATCTTGGATTTGTAAAACTATAGAAAATGCCTTTTTCCGCCTTGCAAAATGCAGGGACGCGATTTAGACCAATTCGTGTTAAGATAGCTCATGGTCTGGAGGTCCAACGATCAACAAATGCTGAGACCATGCTTTATTGATATTGTGGACTTATAATATAGCCTATTCCCTTTAGACTACATTGACAACGTTCTCAGTCCAGCTCAATCTTACAGTTGCAGGAATATAGGTTATTATACAAATTATGGAGTTACTCTAGTTTGGCCAACATCTTGGCTAAGAAATTACCTTGAAAACAGCAAAAAACGATGCGTTTCAGCATTATCCACCAATAAAAAGTAGTGGCCAGCTTTGTGAGATATTCGACAATATTAGGAACGGCACTCTGAAACCGTAAACTCCTTGGGATGATATTAGGCGAGCCTACTGTAATCAAAAGATTGATTCTCTACTATATATCACTAAAAAAAACCCTTCATGGAGGATCTGGCTCCTCCATAGCTTTCGGCGGCTGTGTCCATGAAAGAATTCATAGATATGTGAACAACATACATACATTACCGTTTAATACTCCAAAATATACAATTTTAGCGAGAAATGGAAGCATTTGAATCCTGCTTTCTCGTCCTTGAAGCCGTTTGAGAATGCTAGACTAAAACTAAATAATTACTCTCGTCCAGCAGCTACTTACTGATACCTTTGCTCAACTTTTTTGAGATTGTCAAAAATTGACTCAAAACCATGAGGGGTACCTCATTGTTCAAGAAATCAAGGATGAGCTCATCCAACTACATGCTCAAACTGAAATACACAAGCAATTGTAATTCATTAATCACATTTG
>DF836372.1:33470-45604 GCA_000950595.1 Mucor ambiguus
TAAAGGGTTTCTCTTGACCCAAAGCAAGCCCTGAAACTTTGTCTGTGAGACCTCTATATGTAAAATTTCGACATTTTGGCCAAAATCCACATTAGCTATTTTCTAAAGTTGCTCAATGGACTTATTCAAAACACTTGTTTTTATTTGCACCATTGGATGCGCCTTGAAAAGTACTCTAAGGAAGCTTAAGAGTGCATTGGATTGTCACCACAGTTTATATAGCTAAATCGTGCAGAATAGAGCAAATAGGTCGATTCTTTTTCAGATTTAACGAATTGAAACAGAAATGCACACCGGAATTTTAAAAAAGTTTGGTAGCAAAATACAGCTTCATCATGAAGACAATTAAGGGTTTCCAAAAGCTATTAAACAGGGTATTGTGCGTAAAAAAGCACTACTACATAAAAGAGACATTCATTGATTCTAACTATTGTTAATATCGTTATACAAGTTAAAGGCCCGCGTAGTGTAAGCCTTTCCCTACTTCGAGTGGTTTCCTGACCTACGCGAAAGCAGTACTCTTTGAAGGTGTCCTTTGCCATGACAATCAACAAGTCTTAAGGGCAGTGGCTCACTAAGGTTAATGTACACCTTAGAAGTCCTGTATTTATGTATGGGCAGTTATATGCGACCATGTCCAGAGTAATCTCTGCACAAGGAATGACTATATTGCTTCCCACTAACAAACCTCAAACAGAAAATGTAGTATATCCCAAAGTTCTTTACAGAGAAACTACATGTCCGAACATAAATTTCGTCAGCCTTCAATTTTTATCTAATGCGTATAGTCCTCTACTATAATATTTTTGATTGATTATGTAAAAAAGCATTTAATTTTAACGAAAATCGCAGGGCGACGCCGTTTTTGAGCGTAGCGAGATTAAACGGCTAGTTGTTATATTAATTTTTACAAAATTGACCGACATATTCTTGCGCTTAGTTTCAGGCACAGTAGTGAGATATTTCTTTAACCAGTATAGACATAAAGCAACTCGCTTAGGACATGGGATCATTTATACAAAAGTTGTTCATTTATGAATTGATGTCATCTTGATCACATCTATTTAGTGTGGTTTTCATTGTTTATGTTCATCTCACGATACACAAGATGCAATAGCAAATAATCCAGACGCTGCCCTTGTTATTGCTTGAGTAAAATCTCGAGGCGAGAATATCCATGAATAATTTGGCATTACGGATAGAAAAACGTGCAACGTTCTATCCGAAATTCTAATTTAAATTGAAAATCATATATAACCCTGTGTCATCCACAAGAGTAGTGTAAAACATGGGTAAATATTTTAGAACAGCTCCAAGCTAGGCTTTGTCATGTACACATGCACGATAAAAAGTCAATTATTATGGTCAAGCCATAGGCTTTTACTCAAATGTAAATCAACAAGGCGACTGAATTGGCCAAAACATTTGATAGAGATGTTCCATTTACTTGTTGTCTTATTCATGTGCAACCCTATATTTTATATTAAAAAAGGGACATGATAACAGTAAGAAGATGTACCATGCTCCGAAAATCTGTCCAGGCCCATTTGTAGTGCGGGAGATAAAGATGTGCACAGAAATGGGAGCCAGCGGCATTGACCTGTCGTTATCACACTGTTTTTTGGTCCATCATCGTAATGTGTCGTACAGAGATACATGCTGCAATATAGAAGAAGGCGCTTACTAAGAATTTAACAAGCGAAAACGAGGCTTTTACAGGCTGAAATATGATAAAGATGTTATTCATCAACGGATTTGCATACACACAGTTTTAGAATGGCTCAATTGAATGTCCCTGGGTGTTGTATAGATGGCTTTTAGGTTTCAAATATTACTAATTTCATGTTGCTATCATACACAACCCGTAATTTCCTGTAGGATTTTAGCCTACCGCTTACATAAACATTGTGTTATAGCATGGATACAAAATAAAAGGAGCCTCATTTTCTATTCATTTCTCTTTCTTTTTTTTTCTTCTTAATTCCACTTTTTTTCCAGTAACATTTACTAAACATTACAACAATGGATCCTATCGAACAAATGCGTCAACAAGTGTGTGAGGAGCTCCACGGTGCTGTCACCATCATTGGTAAGTTACTTTCCATAGTGCGAATGCAAAAAAATGCATAATGCTCTAGTACGCGCGTTTATCATGATTATGATCATGTTCAATACATTTCCCGAAATATTAATCCATTTTCCCGTGTGTAGTTTTGGGTGCCTCGGGTGATTTGGCAAAGAAAAAGACCTTTCCTGCCCTGTTTGGTTTATTCAGAAACGGCTTTTTGCCTGGCAACACTCGCATTGTTGGCTATGCTCGTACCAAGATGGACCATGATCAATTCATCGATCGTGTTACTCAGTACATCAAGTCAAAGGGTTATGAAAAGCAATTGGAGGAGTTCAAATCCATCTTGACCTATTTGCCTGGTCAGTACGACGAGGATGAATCCTTTATCAAATTAGACAAGGCTGTTCACGAAAGCGAAGAGGAGCGTAAGATTGAAGTCGGCAGAAGACATCGTGTCTTTTACATGGCTCTGCCTCCTTCTGTCTTTATCCCTGTAGCCAAGGGGTTGAAGAAGAATGTGTATGCAAAGGAAGGTCTTAACCGTATCGTTGTTGAGAAGCCCTTTGGTGAAGACAGTGAATCTTCTGCTCATCTTGCAAAGGAATTGGGTGCTTGTTTCACAGAAGAAGAGGTAAGTTTGGGCTGTGTTGGAGGGAAAAAGTGGATACCTGTATCTCTTGAACATGGTGACTCATTAAGCGCCCCATTTATCGACTATAGACCTTCCGTATTGATCATTACCTCGGTAAAGAAATGGTCAAGAACGTCATGATGGTCAGATTTGCCAACATTTTCTTTTCTCAAATCTGGAACCGCTCCAACATTGACAACATCCAAATTACATTCAAGGAACCCTTTGGTACTGAGGGACGTGGCGGCTACTTTGATGAATTCGGTATCATTCGTGATGTCATGCAAAACCATTTGTTGCAAGTGTTGTCGTTGATTGCCATGGAGCGTCCCATCTCCACTGACGCTGAAGCCATTCGTGATGAAAAGGTCAAGGTGCTCAAGTGTATTCCTCCCATCTCTGTCAATGATGCTCTCCTTGGCCAATATGTCGCTGCTAATGGTAAGCCCAGTTACCTCGATGATGAGACTATCAAGAACAAGGACAGTCTGACGCCTACTTTTGCTGCTCTCGTCTTGTTTATCCAAAACGAGCGTTGGGAAGGTGTTCCATTTGTGTTGAAGGCTGGTAAGGCATTGAACGAAGCCAAGGTGGAGGTGCGTATTCAGTTCCGTAACGTTGCTGGATCTCTGTACAAGAACGCTGCTCGTAATGAGCTTGTCATGCGTGTTCAACCCGATGAGGCTGTGTATATCAAGTTCAACAACAAGCAACCTGGTCTCTCTTACCAAACCATTCAAACTGAACTTGATTTGACCTACCACAGTCGTTATTCTGACTTGGCTATCCCTGATGCCTATGAATCTTTGATTTTGGATGTCCTGAGAAACGATCATAGTAACTTTGTCCGTGACGATGAGCTGGACGCTGCTTGGAAGATCTTTACTCCCTTGCTGCACAAGATTGATGCACACCACGATGACATCAAGCTGTCCAACTACAACTACGGTTCAAGAGGTCCTGCTGAGTTGGATGATTTCATGAAGAAGTATGGTTACGATCGTTCCAATGTCAACTACAGCTGGCCCGTTCAAAGTGTTGCTCCTGGAAAGCATGAGTAAATGGATACACCACCGCATCAAATTCATATCAAAGCATGTAAAATAACATTTTGTAAAATAAATAAAAAAGAGAAATCTCATTTCAAGGCTGTGCATGATTGTGAAACGCGACATGATGCGAGGCTTTTGTCGCGTGGATGTTAGTTTAGAAGACTTCCGTGGGTTCTCTCTGTGCCATCTGTTTGAGCCTTTGCGAAAACGTCTTTCACTGTAACTTGCAAGCGTAAACAATTTTGAATTCAGCAAATAATATGAAGCACATTTATCGTGTCATTTATGCAACTTGCGATTGGTGTATCAACTCCTACTGACCTGATGTAGGATGCTAATACTGGAGCGTCAACATTGTCTTGCTTTGAATAGATCAGCCGAACGTAGTGCAGTGGCCGATGCATTTAGTATCGCCATGGACTGTGCCTGTCAGGAACCAAAGAGTATCTCTGCAGCCATGTCAGTTTTGGATTGATATTCAGGCACACCAACTATATATCGAGTAGCATGAAAAATAGCTAAATAAAGCTTGTGGCTCACCGAAAAACCATATGCTCTTTTCTGCAATGGCGAATCCGTAGTGATCTATAGTTCCTAGTAAGATGTTAATTTTATTCATGTTGGACAAAGAAAATGGGGGTATGGCAGAAAAAGGGAATGGAATGTGAAAATGTTGTTGTTGTTGCTGTTGTTATGATACACCGATATAAAAGGTAATAATGCTACAATGTTTATCATCTTTCATTTAGTATATGAATATATAATATGACAGTTATAAATGTGAATGAGTGTTTTTTGATAGTAAATGATCGTTTGTTATATTTTGTTTGGGGGTCATAGAAAGGCAATCCAATGTGGGGGAGGGAGGGGGTATATAAATATGTATAACACTGTGTTGTTGTTGGCTTATATTGAAATTGACATGTTGCTGTTGTTGTTGTGTTATAGAAAAAGCATAAAAGTGAGATCAAGGTGCCCTTGTGTTTCTTAGAAATGCCATTTAGGTTTCTCAAGGTCTTTGCGTAAATGAGATGTATGACGAGGAGACGAAGCTCTCTTTTGTGATTGTTGTTGTGGTGGGGGTGGAGGACTGAAGGGTCTGGGTGATGATACCAAGATGGGTGGTGATGATTGACGAGATAAATTTCGAGACATTTTGACGCTACTGGTGGTTGAGCCTCTCGATGACACTGAAGAAGCATCTGACACACGTCGGAAAGGAGACGATGCTCTCTTGGTGGGTGTATGGTAATGGTTGCTACTGTGCATATCGACGATAGATGAAGGTGATGTCTTTACTGTTAATTTGTGTAATGTTTCTATAGTGAAAGCAACGTAAGACATTTATTCCTCGGTAATCTGTTTAACACACTGCATCCTTACCTTGCACATGAAACTGCTTGTCCATGTAAGCAGAAGTATCACTGTAGTCTTGCAACACTTTTCCCGATTTGTTTGTCTTTTGAAGTAATGCAACTTCAGCCTGTAAGATCAGGCCCTCCAGCATGGATTTGATACGTTGAAATACTTGATCGTTCTCGATTTCTTGATCTTCCTGCTGTTGCTGCACCACTGTTGTCTCATCATCGTCAAACAGAAACTAGACATACAATGAATGAGCGGGAACATGTCATAGACACAAATAGTAGATACACATTTCACTTACATCTTCCACGTGTTTGTCTGATACGGGTGTCAGGGGCCCTTCATTCCTATTAGACAAGGTGTACATGAGCCTTACATGAAATTTATTAATAACATGTCCAGTATTTACATTTGTAATCGTTTCTGCAACTCGACAATCTGTGCTGTTTGTTGTCGTAGTTTAGCTTCCAAAGTCGTATTTAACACCAACAATGATGCCTTCTCAATCTCGAGATCGGCAATCTATTATATTTTGGACATCAATACACAAAAACAGAGATAAAAAGCCCAGTAGTACCTTTCGATTTGCCCTTGCTTCGTCCAGCCATGCGCTTTCTTCTGCCATGCTATTGCCCTTGTTGACAAACTCTCCCTTGCCATTCATAATCGTGCCATGCTTGATCTTGGCCACTACTTTGACTTCTGGTTCTTCTTCTTCTTCCTCGTCCTCGTCCTCGTCCTCTTCTTCTTCATCATCATCCTCTGATTCATCCACCCCATCAATACTGCTGTTGATGTCATCTTCATCATCGTCATCGTCCTCCTGTTGATTTTCCTGAGATGAAAGTGACAATGTAGAGAAAAACGTTGATTTTGACAAGTTGGAATTACTTCTTGGTCGTTGTAGAAATCGATGTGGATTCACCCCCACTGTATTAGTCGATTTGAATGAAGCCCAATTATTCTGAAAATAGTTAAAGTTGGAGGGATTGACTATGGTTGGGCTGGTGTGATGTGTGAACGAGGTGTTGGAGAGCGTGGATGGTGAAGAAGACGATGAAGCGGTGGATGAAGAATAGGAGGAATCATGGCGCTGTATTAAGGGAGAAGAGGGTCTGATGATGTTTAAAGCCTTTGGAAAATGTACTTCTTTAATAGACATATAAGATTTGAAATAAATAAAAAAACAAAGTGATGAGAAGAAAAGGAAAGGGGAAAAAAACTGTTTAATTCCATTTTCTTATATTTTGTGATACTACTTTATTTGTAGTTAGTGTGTATATGAGGCAGCCAGCCAGCCAGTGTGTGTGTGTGTGTTTACTTGAGTGGAAAAAGGCCCTTCTTATTTTCTTCTCTTCTCTCGATGTCCACTAGAAGATCCTGCATTACTACCAGATCGTTTCTATATTTTTGAAAGCATTATCATCATTTGCATCTACTCGCAAAAAAAAAGAAAAAAAAAAGTCCATTTGAGTTACCTTAACCTTGTGTTCAACTTCGGTTTTATCCACTACTTTCTTGAGTTCAAACATGTTGAGGATGGCATTTTGTAGTTTTTCAAACTTGAGGCAAATCTTTTGAGTAGGCATAATGGGTCGTGGGCCTGCAGTAGAGATGGAGGCATTAGTCGAAAAAGCGCTCAGCACTATGCCATCCCACTATCATCTTACCAATCCCTAATTCCTCCAGTACTTTAATCACCTTAGGTTGCATAGCAGGCTTCACAATAGGCAGTTTCTGGCTTCGAATATACACACCTGGTGTAAGCTTCTTCTCCTTGTTTTCATGAGCATCCACTAAACAAGGAAAAAGTTTGATTAATTCAATTAATGTTTGTGCTGCCTTGAATGCTATACGTTACCATCCATGAGATGATGAGACGAGGAAGCGCTGGATAGCTTGCGGCCCTTTTTGCTGTCATCATGAATCGACTTTTTCTTTTTCTACATGTCATGACGTGTAAGCATCAACCGACAAAAACATCATTCGATTTACCCCCCTTTTCATAAACCAAAAAGACTTACCTTTAATTCATTTCCACCTGCTGTACCACCCGTGATTCCGATTCCTCCGGGCGATGATGATGCTATGCCTGGGCTGTGGAGCGAATGTGGGGTGTTGGGTGTGGATGGCATTTGCTGGATTTGCTCCAACTGCAGTGAATTCAGCAGACTTTCTCTCTCTTTGGCTAGTTTTGCTTCGTTTTGCTCGATACGCTTGGCCTCCACAAACAAGGCTTCCTCCTCTTCCACTTGCTCTTTGGTGCGATGAAACAGCATGATGAGTGCGTTCTTTCGCTCCACTTCTCTGGCCTTGTCAAAATTGTACTGTGCTGCTAGTGATTGTCGGTCGGAAACATACTCGCCTGGTTGGTATTTGCCTTGCAAGATCAATTTTCTGTAGACCGAGTAGTATCGATCCTTCAAATCCTCCATGGTTCTCGCCTTGTTGAACTGATATCTGTCTTCAATCACTGGAAAACGAAGGTCAAATTGTCGGCATAGGCTAAACAGGTAGTCTGTCTCTTCTTTGCTCCAATCTGTGTCTGTGAGGTATTTTTCGTAGTCGTCGTCTGTGTATTCAATGATGTCAATTACTTTGTTGAATTTGGCAAAGGCGTAATCTAGAAAGGTCATTAGATGTGTGCGTGTATAAGTCATGACATGTCTCTCGTGTAGACTGCAACTTGCCTTCATTTGCTTCGCTTGATTTAACCCAATGATTTAGCACTAGATCATCTGCTCTAGCAGGGTTTGTGAATGGTTGATAGACCCTATTGCATATGTCAGTATCAGAGTCGCATTTACACGCACGGGGCATACCATGGCGTTGCCTTTTTCTTTGTCTGATATTTGGCCTTGTAAGTTGGCTTGACAAATGCAACAGGTGGCGCTCCACCTATTAACGAATACAATTCTCGACTGATGCCATCTATCAACAAAGTGTAAACGTGTGTTGCTCTGCTCCATCCACTGCTCCACTCACCAGGTCTCTTTTCTACCACTTTCTGCTTCTTTTGTGCTGGTTCTGCTGCAGCGCCAATTTGCAAAATATCGCGAATATCTGAACTACTCATTGCAGTGTTTTGTATTGAAATGAATAAACAATTTTCATGGCTCTTCCATTGTTGGCTATTTGGAAAAAGGCAGAACCTCAAGAGTCACAGCTTTACATGCGGCCATCCAATCATGGTGGGAAGCAATATCCATTGATTAATGCTCTCATCTTTGTCTAATGTCTGCATCTCTCTTTCTTCTCTCTGCAATACACTTACTATGACAGAACCTACACCAAGAGACTTTCTGATCCATCTGAATCAAAACAACTTTCAAGCTGCACTGGATTTAGCAGATGATTTGCAACTGGACAAGGATCTCGTTTACAAAGCCCAATGGACGAAACGCATTATAGAACGCGGCTCTCAACTGCAACCCAAAGATGCCGAACTCTTAAACCTGATTCATGACGATGCGTGGGTCATCAGCCAATGCCTTGAAGTCTGTGTCAATGAGCCTACAGTGCAGCAGACGATCCTTTCTATCGCTGAAGCACGTATCCAAACACTCACCATACCCATCATCGATGACAAGCATCTCAATACACCCCAAGCAGCACACAGCCTGACAGCACAAGAAAAGACCCTGTTGAGATGCAGAGCATTGCTTTTGAGATACAAGGATCGTCTTCACACATTAGAAAAAATCTGGCCTAGTCTTTCATCCGCCACGCATCAACACACTGGCGACGCTTCATTTGCGACAGCGTATGCTCAGTTTCGAGACAGCAACATGATTGCGCAAGCCATCGAATACGCTCGCTCAGAAAACAATGTCGCTCTGAACGCCATATTTATGCACCACGGCATCGATGTGCTTCCTCATCGTCTCTTTATCCTATCCCAAATCCCTGAAACAGCAGATTTTACCTCGTTTGATTTACCTCATGTCACACATGATCATGAAGACACTTGGCCGGAGGAACCATGGCGAGATGAAAAGGACATAGTGGAGCAAGAATGGGTACAGGCATTGATCCATGTACAAGTGCCAGAAGAAACAGAGTATTTGGACCGATTGAAAGGAGGCATAGAGACAACCACATACCCTGCATCAGCTTCCGTCATTGCAGACTGGTACATGGATCGTGCTTATGCGGCTGATGCCATTGGCCTGAGTAGCAATGCGCTGGAAATTTGTCGCTGTGCGCGTGTGATGGGCGTCAGTGGCATGGATGAGCACGTATCAGAGTACGAATGGCTTTGCAAATACATCTACCGCGCAAGAGCAACGTCGGATCAGGAGGAAACCTATGTGGATTTGAAAGGATTCCGCCAAATGTCAAGTTACGCTATCTTGGATGGATTATTAAGCACAACCAACGCAGCCAACATCGTGGACGACATGCTGCGATTAGCATTGCCTTGGTTAGCAGTGGCAAAAAAGAGACAACAGGGCCGTGATCAAAAAGAAGACAACGAGTTTCTGCTTTACCGTTGGCTGCTGGATCCTGCTGTCGTGGATGCACATTTAGATTGGTGCTGCGTGGTGTTTGAACACTCCAAACCTACCATTGCTGTTGAAGACCGCATTATCAAGGATGACTTGGACCTGTCTCGACTGGTATTGGCCATTGTCTACTCTGGAAATGGATCCATGGAGTACCTGGTGCGCTTGTTTGAGTGTTTGCCTATATTTGATGAGATTGATGACACTTCCAGCGATCCCACGGATATGGCCACCATTATACCCAGTGCGACTTCGGCCATGGCCATCTTTCTGAAGCTGCAGTCAGTGGGGGCCTTTGGATTAACGCAGATGATGGATACATTACAAAACCACTTGGGATCAGCCGAAACGTTGGCAAGATACAATGCCAGTGTGCCTTTAAGATGGTATTTAGAGGATCATTCAGTGGAAGTACAACGTCAATTATGTGTGCGCATGTCTTCTCAGGCTGCTGGTGGTGTTGAAAGCGGTGGTATCAAGTTTGACCGTGATGATGATTGGCGTGAGCTGTTGGATGACATGCTTCGTTTGAAAGGCGATGGTCAAGGCGTATTTGGAAAACTGGAGCATGCTGAAATCCTAGAGATATTCTTTAGTTCATTGTTGAGATGTGGTCGTAAGTAGAAGGCCGTATTTATATATAGACGCATGAACCAACGAGACACACAAACAATGTAGGGTTCAAACTGGCAAAGGAACTCATCCTAGGATCCAACAAGATTATAGACATTACAAAAGCGGAACATTTGGTGATTGATGCCGAACGAGAATTCTTTGATAACGCTACCTCTGGCAATATGAACTCTGGCAGCATGAAGCAAGCTTGGGAATGTCTCAAAATCCTGCCTCCTACCACTGAAATCAAAAAGGAGATGGACCTAATTGAAGCGACACACAGTATCATCCACGAATACAAGGTGCAAGACCGTCCCGGCATCACACTCATGCCCATTCAAATCAGACAATCACACAACCGACTGGAGCTCATCTCGAAATTGATCAACAATCGAACTGGCATGTATCAACAACACGAGCAAGTACTGGCATTGGTGCGCAAGCTGGGTTATGGCAACGATTTGCTTGCCAAGGTAAAGACGTTGGCCATGTTAGCAAGTGCCGCTCTCGTGGAAGGCGATTATTTAGCATCCTACAGACTCTGCCAAATCACAACCATGGAAGCCGTCAATAAAGAAACAGACAAGCACCACAACAAACAGTACTATGACGACGTCCATCAATCTGCATGGCAAATATGTTTCAATTTAGGCAAAGTACAGGCTTTTGACGATATCAGCCGCCGCCTAGATGTCTTGTCCATGGCATTGAGTTTGAGCCCTGCAGAAAACATTGGCGATATCTTGACAGTATGGCGAAAGCTGGACGCTAACACACCTAGTCAAATCGCTTTGGCTCAATTGAGTGCTGCCAACAACAGCCAAGATCAGAACCCGAGCAGTCATCATCAGTCAGATAAGGGATGGCATGGGTTGCTGCAGAACGCTACGAAACAATGGAAACTAGGCGATTTGCTAGCAACGGGCGGAGCAGGTGAGCAACATAATGGAGCTGCAAGAGACGGCGATGCTGCTGGTGGAGGCAAGCGAAAGAGAGATATTCTTCGAGATACTGTTGGTGGATGGCTCTTCCAGTGAATACCCTCCTCCCTTAGACGAGTTCATCTTAGTTTGTACAATATCCAATGGTAATAAATTCCAAAGACGGTTCTTTGTAAATCCCTCATTAGATCTATCTGTGCGTTTGCTTGATTGCAATGATATAAATGACTCAATTCGATGTAATGTAACACGACCTTTTATTAATCTCGACAAATTTGTCTTGAGAAAAGCTACGAACAGCAAAGATGAGCTCGAGGACAAGGAGTAAGGCTACAACATGTTGTATTCACACATATAACTGTACCCGAATCACAATATTGTAGTTTGAATATAGTATATCTGAAATAATTATCATTAGCATAAGTGAGGATTGATACTAAAATCGAACATGAGAACACCATTCTAGATGGGTGTGTAAACAACAATCCATAAATCATACGTATAGATAGCAGTAGACATTCATCCTTCATCTTTTTCCCTATCCAATTTTGATATCAAATAAAAGTAAATCCATTCTCATTTATATTCTACCGTCAATACAACTCAACAGCAACCTCGCCAAGTCGACGAAGAACTGGATACGATTACATGGACTTGTAGGGGAGTCATAAAGTATTTAGTATATTGGAATTCCATTAATACAATATCTTTACTACTACTTGGCGATGATTTTCGCTTCGTAACCGCTGTAGCAACTCCATAAAACATGCACCTAATCCGAACCAAATCAAAAGTTACACTCCATTTACTTTTTATAGTTCATCATCATGCTGTAGGCTCTAGCATGATAAAAAAAAGTATATAAATGTATCCTCTGGATGCATTTCTAATAAAAGGGTAATTCTTTGGCATATTCAATTCTTATGTTGTATTTTGACATAACAAAGTCAAACC
>DF836372.1:100490-112293 GCA_000950595.1 Mucor ambiguus
AATGTATCCTAAACAACTACTCTTGTAGTAAATCAAAAACTCTAATAAACACGAATCATTGCTTTTAATGTCTTTGTTTTTAAGAACAAGAAAAAACATCATATTGACACTAAGCATATATTCAAAGATCGTCATTGCTAGCAATCTATTTCATACATAGGTCCAACTTATTTATAGCTCTTGAATTAGTAACACACACAAACAAGACACGGTTTTGAGAGCGTAGATTGAATACAGATGGCAAGCCGAATTCGCCATATTGAAGCTGTTTAAATAAAGGGCGTTTAACAAAAGAAGCCATTCGCCTTTTTACCTTTTTCCAATTACAACATCATGGAATCTCTTCGAACAGTGATTTCTCGGCTCTTTGCTGATATACAGGACGTGCAACCGACCATTGTAAGAAAATCAAAACAGAGTTGTAGAGCGGGGACATTGATGATTGATAATGAAACTAGGATTGGCAGCATACTGCAACAGAGAAAACACAAACTTTTTATGGGTGAGTTGGTCTCGTTATCCAGCGATAGATCACCTCGCCAACATCCTTCTTGTAGATTGTTTGATAGAAATCCATCCAAGAGACGTAGACTTTCTCTACTTCATCCAGAGACATCGCATGTGGATACCAACTATGATAACAGTGTCATTACACTTCAGCACACAAGTCCAAGCAGCAATCGTTTGGATTACGAAGCACTGGCACAAGATTTTGTTAGAGCATGTCAGATAGGTGGTGGCAGTGTGGTAAATAGAGCATACTGGCACTTGGATTATAGCAAACTCATCCAACCAAATAGAATGAGCAATTGAAAGTAATCATGTTGAAATATCGAGAACCACCCATCACATTTGAAAAGACATCTCGCCTTGTCACATTTTTGCACCACGTCTTAAAAGCGATCCCCATCATACCCACAACCACAGCAAAGACTGGATTTCCATTAGGCTCACTTGTAGAAGACATGACATTAACACTGTCAACGCAGCAACCCGCTATTTGGATTATCACCATACAATTCATGCTGTCCTGTCTCAGGAGTGCGCCACAGCAATACATTTATCACTCAGGCGTGACAACACCCGTGATCCTCAGTGTGATCAAGCATGTCTTACTGGAAGTAACTCGATTACCGCACAACGACATGTCGCCTATACAGGAAAAGTGCTTTGCAGTTGGAAAGGAGCTGCTGGATCTGTTCTTGATACGAGACAATGCAGCTACAGAGGAATTGAAGATCTCCAAAAAGTTTATTGGCATAGGCACCATTTCGTACTATGATGTGGTGTATTCGGTAAGTCCATATCTCAATGTTACTAGGTGAAAGAATCAAAGCCGTTGATATGCAACATTTGTAGTTTCCTGAATTGTACGGCCATTTCCTCAACGCAGCCATGACACCCAACACCACAGCACCACAGCCATCCATTGCCAATTCCAACATCTGGCTCATGACGCTCAATTACCTGACAGTCTCTATATTACAGGATCACCGACTTTTGGATCGCATACCCACTCTCATGGCCATCAATGTCATTAAGCATGTACTGCGAGAGATCAACACACTACCTGCCGACCTCAGTACTGCCCAGGTCAACTGCCTCAACAAGGGCAAGGAACTGATCAACTTGCTGCTTTTGGGCGCCAATGGTGATGGAGCAGGCGCTGTGTCTCATTACGACATCATTGTTGCTTTACCTGATGTGTATGGCCATTTCCAGCACGGCACATTTGCTCAAAGCGTGCACTGGGCCATGGAGAAGTTCATCAATGAGCTGGGTAAGAGACGTCGCCATTTAGCTTTTTTGATGATGCCGCCGGATGCATCATGGCCGTTGATTTCTTTGATGAGCAGAAGACACGAATACAATGATCTGACGACCAGAACCAGCTACCACATGTTTGAAGGCGATCTTGTAAGTTTATTGCGGTGACGCTGCATATGGACAAAGGGAGCTCATGTGCGTTTGGTAGATTGAATTTGTCAAGGAGGGCAGCTCGACTAATATCGAGACACATTTTCGCGACATGTTGTTTCAGCGTGCATCCATGGACGAGTTTAGACAACTGGCCATGTCTTTGACCCAAACGGGCCTTGATACAACGCTGATTCGAAAAGCTATGGTAGCCAAAGTGAGGGATGTGATTCGGTGCATACAGCATTTTAGCAGAACCGGCAAGAGAGAGGACGTCCATGTCAAGAGTGAAAAGGAACCAGAGTCATCTTCAACAGGCAACATTCGAGGGGAAGATATCAAAATGATGATACCGGACAATATTGATTTATGGGAGTTGATGACAGAAACTGCAGATCAACTGTATAGTTTTGTGTCTGCCGAGTAAGTTCAGTGTGTGTGTGTGCAGAGCCATATACTGAGGATCGAAAAACTCAACTGCTTGCTTTAGTTTCTTTTCATACGAGGATATCTTGAATGACTTTTATGATCTCGTCTACAAGCCCAATGGAGAACCGTACATGCCAAGTGCTAGGGATCACATTACCAAAGACAATGGCCTGACATGGCTCTTGTTGCAATTATTTTGTATGTAGCACACACATACTATGAAAACCCAACAACTCATCCTTTCTGCTAGACATTGAAAAGGTATCCAAAGATGTGATTCAAAGAGATTTTGAGCACGACGAAAAGCTATTTGACAAACTCGTACGACTCTACAACGAGGAACAGACGCAATCCAAAGACGCATTTACCCTACGTGATCTCTCGTTGCAGTGTGCAGTGAATCATCAAAAGGCCCACATCAAAGATGTCAGCAACATCAAGCAGCGTCATCCACTGATTGCTGCTTCACTGCAACATGCAGGGCTTTGTTACAAGATCCAAGCTTACTTCAACAACTACTATCATAGTAATGTACCCACTAACCAGACATTGTTTAAAAACTTGGATACTCAGGAGATGACCAAGATCGCCATGGAGAGTCAGCTGCGACAGGATGTGGTTCCATATACCCTTTATGTGTATCTCGTGCCTACCAAAGCAGACATTGATACCCTGGGACACGCATCTACGACCTACATCAAGGGCGGATCTTTGGACTACAAGCTGCTGGATCTCTTGTGCGTCAATGCCAAGCATCGATTACTGCAAGTAATTTACAAGATGATGTTGGATAGTGAACAAGGACCGAGATATCAATCCTCTGGCGTGCCTCCTGTTGCCTGTGTGCCGCCCAATGTAGTAGACGTTGTGTACAAGCTGCTCTACAGCGCACCATGCTCGTAAGATAAGCCCTGATAAATACGAATATCACCTCACTTACCTCTTTTGTTAGTGCTGAATTGATGATCAAGGAGATCTTTGACAAACTGAGACGCTGCGATAAAATGGTCAAAATGAAGCACTCTGGCCAAGCACCCAACAACACACCACAGCAATTGCCCGATCAGACCATGCGTTGGCTGCAAACGATACTGCAACTCATGAACTATCGATTTATCCGCTTTCTAAAGTACTCGCCACTGTCTAGTGGACTGCTTCACCAGATCCGCTACGCCATCTCTTTCCTGGAAAATCGACAATGCTATCACACGCTGGAAGCATTCGCTATCAAAGTCATTCACATGCAAATCGATGTCAAATTACTGCGTTCCTTGGACGACCCACACCGAGAAAAGCCTATTTGGTTTGCTGAATCAGAAATGCTGGCTCGTTTAGCTGTGTGTACCATCAGTCGACTGATCAAAACACGAGGACAGGCAGACATCAAGACGGATCAAATCTACAGAGTCCTGTCCAGCTTGTACGAGTATCGATTAGAGTGGTCTCCTGAAGCCATCCGTTATTTCCCTGCTGCTGTGAAATCATTTTATGAGAATGCCAATACCAGCACACCCAGACAGCCTGTCACGCCGCCCAAAGTACAACACATGCTGTCTACCAACAAGGCCATCACGACCTATCTCCTGCAAGCATCCCCTGAAGCAGAACACTTGGCTGTACAATTTTTTGCCAACGTGGAGAACCAGTCGAGCCTGCTGTGTTCCATCTGGGTCGTTGCTATTACTCGAAACTCGGTAGAATGCTTCCAGAAAGCTGCCGTGCGTCGACTGCTCATGCTGATTGCTCCGTCTAGAATGGCTACATGCACCGTAGACTTGATAGATTTCATTCTTACTATTGATGCGCCAGCCAACACTGAATTTGTAGGTTTGGGATCCACTGCTTCTAATATCAAATGACTCACGTGCCATATTATTAGATGTACACTATACTTGACACGTTTATCTGGAAAAACCAATGGATCGACTTTAATCATGTAGTTTTTGCATTGATGAAAGGCAGTGGTAGCCCAGATCGCACCGCCAAAGCCTGCAAGTACTTGAACCATGTGCTGCTGGAGTCACCCGAATTTCAGAAACGAGTGGCCAAGTGGGACTCGCTCGATTTCAGCCATCGCCACTGGACCGAGGATAACTTTCAAGCGAAATTGATGCAATACCTTCAAGAGTTCCCAGAATACCACGAATTTGAGAGTTTTGCACCCAACGTAGATTTACCTCACCAGCAGACCAAATTGCCCGTCTACTTTACCAACATAGTTAGCGATTTCATTTCGTCCATGGAGAACCTGATTATGCGCTTGATCGAGTATGCTCAATCTGATTTGCTGGCCAGCATCTTGGACAAGTATGGCCACCTGTTTTATCAGTCGCAGAGTCCGTTGGCATTTGTCACCAATACGTTGTTGTACTATCACTCTTCAGAGACATTGCGTGATCCTCGAATTCTTAAGCGAATCCTCCGCTTGGTTGATTTTGAGCAGTATACCATCTTACCGGAGGCGATACTGTACGCTCAGAACGAAGGGGATGATGGCAGTGCATTCAATGCCGAGTACTTTGAACGTGTGATTTACAAATTAGCAGGCAGTAAGTTGAACAACGTGTGCTGCCATTGTGTTGCGTAAACTAACGCACAAAACAGACTTGAACCCTCAGCGATGTGCACCGAGAACAAACCCTCGTCTGCCTGAACGTCACTTCCGTGAAATCGGGAGTCCAGCCGTGGAAGGCATTACTATTGCTACCTTGGAGATCATGTTAACGCCAGTGCCACCGTCCACTATCATTGAAAAACTGCTGGATCTAGCGTTGCTACGAGAATCGCACCATGTGGGCGTCTCTGCATTGAGATTGCATGCCATTGGTCTCATCGTGCCTCTGTTACCGCAAAACGAGTTTGTGGACCCTGTATTGAAAGAGCTGAATGATTTAATAGCCAATGATCCCTATCTATTAGAGATTTCAGAGCCATGTCGACTGGTGAGAGCCCCCCCTCCCTTTTTTTTTGCCATGTAACTAAAGGTATTGGAAACTCATCACTTTCTGATAGATTCGATGCGGCATCCCTCGAAAAGTCAACGGCAAATATACCATGACTCAGACACTGCCAGACCTCACAAGCACAGCCGTGTTGAAGGATAGCATGAGTGCTCGGTTGCGAAAAGCCATGATTTACCCCTACATTTTCAACGACTACACATTCAATTTGCACAACTACAGCACGAATGCACCCAACAGCTTCCTATGTTTGTTCCACAGTATTGTTCATTACTCTAGTTTGGACATTTTCTCGACCTTTTTAGAATACACACAACGATTACGGAATTCTGGCCAACTCAAGACGGATGTGCAGTTGCTGTACATGTGCTTTTTGATAGGACCAGCACTTCATCGTATTGAAAAGCTGGATAGCAGTGATGCAGGCGTAAGTCGCTGCCATGACACCTTATGTTCATGACGACTAATTTATCTCCATAGTTTTTGATTGAACTGATGCACATGGTCAAACAGGTGACCACTTCCATGGACATGAAGGATGGCTGGACAACACAAGCATTGGAGCAAGTGTACGATTTCTTGTATCATATTCGCACGCGATTCGTAAAATCCAATGAATTGGCCACTCAGTTGAGAGACATTATTCGATCCATGAATCCTCCCATCTCTCAGCGCTTATTAAGACTTGTATTTGAAAAGAAATCAGAATAAAAATTGCTTTGGTTATCTCAGGCACTGATTTAGACGATTGGACCAGTGTCAAATGCTCGAGTTGCGCGTTGTGGCGCGTGAGAGAGAGTCTATTTTTTTGATAGCTTTTTGTGACTCCAGAGTCTCTCTCCCTCTCTCTCTCTTGTACTTTATCATCTCCATCAACAATGTCTAGAAATAACAAACGTCCTCGATTAGAAGAGTCTTCTGAAGACGAGTATGAAGAGGAAATCATTTCAAGGCCTTCTTCCTCTACCTCTTTCTCTTCACAACAAGTCGTCAAAACACAACCTGATGCTGACAGCCCTGATGAAGAGGTAAAAAGTATCATCTGATGGCAAAACGACCAAGCTCCTCATCATCAACCATCACACTGTAATAGGACTTGGATAGAGCCGTGAAGGCTGTGTGTCGGTACGCCTTGTCCTGTGAATACAAAAAGAAGACCATTCGTCGTGAAGACTTGAGTAAACGTAAGGTATAGAGATTCCCTTCAGTTGGCAGCTCGACTGACAGATCTGCTCAACCCCTAGTCCGAAGCGACTCCTTAAAGAAGTCATTGAACCTGGTATTGAGCCGAGCACAAGAGAAACTTCGCCACGTATTTGGATTTGAGCTTGTAGAGTTACCCAACATGAAAGAGAAATCAAATCAGAGTCAAACACAGAGAAATGGCGGCAGTGGCTCTACACAAACACAACAGCAGACGCAGCAACAAGCGCTCTCTTCCTCTCAAGCCATCAAGAGACCGCCTGGAGGCAGTTCTGGCACCTATATATTGCGCTCCGTCTTGAAAGAAGAGCACCGCACACCAGATATCATTGAACGGCCTACCAGAGAGTACCAAATGACCGGCATCGTGTACGTCTTGTTGGCTCTCCTTTTTATCAATGGACAAAACATGAGCACAGCAGATTTGAATGGACACATGGACCGTTTGAAGCTCACAAAGACAATTCATGGTGTAGAGGGAATCACGACAAGAGAGGAGTTGTTGCAGGAGTTCATCAAGGACGGCTACCTTCGACGATCCAAAATACCTGATCCTGATACAGATGAACCTCAATTCACCTACACTTGGGGTCCAAGAGCTATGGTGGAGGTAGGGCATGCTGGCATCACTGCCTTTGTCATCAGTGTAATGTATTTTATGGGTGCTTATTGTGTGATGTAGAAATGTTAATTGGCAATACTATAGTTTTTTGGCGATGATCTGGATGAGGATACCAAGCAAGATCTTGGCCGCAAAATATTCAAGCAAGCAGGTTATATTCAGCAATAATACGCCTCCGTTCATGCACTGGCAGCAGTCAATCGAGTATATAGCAAAGTTTAATCAACAACACATAAAGTAATTTAGCTTAAAACGAACTGTCAAGATGAGTATTAAGAAGATTGTTGGGATGCACGAAAACGGTTATTGTTCTCTGGTGGAGGGAGTCCACTCAATCCAAATTGAAATACGTTCTTAATTCACTAGCCTCTGCGCTCATCTCTCGCTCTGTGCGCGGCGTTCTGTCCTCGTTATCTACTCCTTGCTTTTTCTTGTCCAATTCTTGGTATACATCATCGTTGTTTGTCCAGTCTCCCGCTTTGCGTGGAATAATGTGCATGTGAACATGGGGCACCTTTGATAACACCACGTTAATCCGTCTGCTCTCATTTGAATAAAAAATCGCTTACTGTTTGTCCTGCTTGTGGTCCATCTTGAATAGTCATGGTGAGTGATGAACATCCGTAATGCTGTTCAACGGCGTTTCCAATCTTTTGGGCGGATAGCATTAAATCCACAGTTTCATCATTGTCTAGATCAGCTAGTCTTGGTGTGTTTCTCTTGGGTATTACGAGTACGTCTACAATGAATGTTGAGTTGTTTGTGATAGATTTAATGCATGTTACGTACGTCCTCTAGAGTCGAGCTTCAGTCAATCCGAACATTTTTAGCACATACGTATATACTTACGGTGCAATCGGTTTCAAGTTTACAATACCAATCGTCAAGTTTGACTTGAAAAAGATTTGAGATTCTGAAATAAGATGAGGACCAAAGCGATAGCCTGTCATTTTGAGGAGCAGTGTTGCAAAGAAAGATGCTCTTGGCGATGGTGTGCCACTCGCGGAATTATATATCAGATAATCTATAGCTGTAATGTGACTCGACAGGCATTGATGATTTTGACACAATCAGGGTCATCTCGTTTTTTTTTTTTTTAGGCTTGCTTCATCTTTATTCCATAAAAATGACTCGATTCAATGGATGCATCGACCTTCATCATGGCAAAGTCAAGCAAATTGTAGGCGGCTCTTTGCTAGATAGCTCTCCTGAACAGCTCACCACCAACTTTGTATCCGAGTAAGGTCCTTTTCTTGGCAGCAAACACAGCCGATCCATCTCACCAGCATTTCATAGAGAGACACCTAGTTTTTATTCCAAATTGTACAAGGAAAACCAAGTCAGTCGTTGTCATGTCATTAAATTAGGCCCCAATAACGATGAAGCTGCTAAAGAAGCGCTTCAAGCTTGGCCCGGTGGGCTTCAAGTAGGTGGAGGCATTACATTGGAGAACGCCCAAGAGTGGCTGTCATTAGGGGCATCCAAAGTAGGTTCTCTGCTGTGTGAATGCATGTAGGACGCATTGCTGATGTGATATAAACAGGTTATTGTCACTAGTTACCTTTTCCCTGATGCTAGATTCTCGTTGGAAAGATTAGCTGAGCTTGCCAAACTCGTTGGTAAAGACAAATTGGTTGTTGATGTCAGGTAAATTGATGGCTAGATCAAACCCGCTCGGGCACACAGCAGACACTGATTTCATGACTAGCTGTCGTAAAAAGAACGATAAATGGGTAGTTGCTATGGACAAATGGCAAAAGATGACAGACATGGAGGTGAATAAAGGCATGTTGGGGTACATTCAAAGTCGATGATACGTTGCATTAATTTCATTTAAACAGATACCCTTGATATGCTTAGCGAGTATTGCAGGTAACTAAATTACATTGCTGTCATTAGATGCAAGAGGAGAGTAACACGTGTAATCTAGCGAATTCTTGATTCATGCAGCAGATGTGGAGGGCCTTTGTAAAGGAATTGATGAGCAATTGGTCGAACGTGAGTACTAGCTAGTTGATGGAATCAGTGAAAGAAAAGGAGCTAATCCGGACGAGAAAATCAGGACTCGGTGAATGGGTTACTATCCCTACAACTTATGCTGGTGGTGGTAGATGTAATGTGTGCAGTCAAATGTGATTTCAATGTGCCAATTGAAGCTAATGTATTCAATAGCTATGGAGGATTTGAAACTCGTGGATACGCTCTCCAACGGCAAAGTGGATTTAACCTTTGGCAGTGCCTTGGATATCTTTGGCGGTAATGGAGTTACCTTTGAAGAGTGTGTTGAATGGAACAAAAACCATGCATAATAGTAGGGCAGTTGCTGGCAGTAGATTAATTTTCCGCCTCCCCCTCCCTCTATTTGTTTTTGCGTATTTTTCTTTCTTTTTTTCTATTCTACCTTCTCTCTCACACACACGCACACCCACACACTACAATAATAAAACATGAGCTCTACAGCCAACACGACGACAAAGAAAAATATTCCTAAAGATGAGTGGGAGCAACGATTAACAAAGGTCAAAGTGAATAAACAGTGAGTATTGCAGTGTGTTGTATATTTCCTCAAGTCGCCTCATGATGACTCTAATAGAGACTTGAACCAACTTGTCATGAACTATCTTGTGGTAGAAGGCTATAAAGATGCCGCCGAACAATTCAGCACAGAAAGCGGATTAGCACCCACTGTAGACTTGCAATCTATTCAAGAAAGAATGGACATTCGCCACGCCATTCAATCGGGCGATGTTGACACTGCTATTGACTTGGTGAATGATTTGAATCCAGAGGTATATAGACATCGAGATGCTTGGCATAAAGTGGACTAAAAAAAAAACGCCATTTGAACAGATTCTCGATACAAATCCACATCTTTTCTTCCACCTTCAACAACAACGACTAATCGAACTTATTCGCAACGGTGCATATCAAGAAGCATTGGAATTTGCATCTGAAGAAATGGCGCCTCGAGGAGAAGAACATCCCGAATTTTTGGAGGAACTCGAGCGTACCATGGCATTATTAGCATTCCAAGATAGCATAGATTCACCAGTGCAAGATTTACTTCATCCAGGTCAACGTCAAAAGACAGCAAGTGAATTAAATGCAGCTATTCTCGTGAGTCAATCACAGGAAAAGGATCCAAAATTACCAAATTTGTTGAAAATGCTAGCTTGGAGCCAAGAGCAGCTGGATGAAAGAATGACTTATCCTAAAATCGAAAACTGGGTCAAGGCAGATTTGGTGGTAAGGGATGAAAACGGGAATAGTCTAGATGAAGACGTTGCAATGTCTTGATTTTCTTGTCGATCCAATGCAGCAGCACAAATAAACACATTTGATTACTTGAACCAATTTCGGACATATCATTTCTGTCAATAGGCAGTGTAGATGGTGGATGCTATGCATAATGAGAGGCACCCAATGCTGAATCGAGACTATTTACCAAGATGGCAATGTACCAAGTTGGTAATTTGGTCTTAGGAGAGCGGGAGGGGGGCATCTTGAAATAAAGTCAGTGGTTTTATGTTGAATAATAGGATTGTATTCCAACTGAAAGCCATACTTTGAGATGAAGGAATTGGAACTGTATCACAAGTTGGGTACTTTCTGTATGGCATCAAATCTTGTTTCAGTAGGAACCACATGTGGGCTATCGTCGATAAACTACGCATTATTTCCAAGCATGGCGCATGCCATACAGCACTATGAATCTACATTATTCGTTCTCTAAACAAATTTCGAGATGATCTGCTTGAATATTGACAAATATTGATTTTTAAGCCAGTTGTGTGTAGAGGATGACGAAGGGGGGCCTGATATACGTGTTCATGTGTCTAGTTTTATTTGAGAAGAGCACTGGTATGCTATGATATCCTTCTCCAACACTTGTAAAAGGACATTCTCGCGCACAAGAGAAAGAGAGAGGGGGGTGCAGCTGCTGCCTTGAGTCAAAATTACGGCTTAGGGACATTTCTGTTTATGCCTTTTTTTATTGTTACAATTTTATTGATATAAAACGCCAACAGACATGAGTATGCAAGCTGCATATGCATAGTAAAGAAACTTCTAGTATATAATATCCAAATATGTATACTGCTCGTTCTACCATTGACGGCCGCTGTTTTTTTTTCTAGTGGTTAGCACACTCAATGTGCTATCAACACGGATGCCATGTGAACAAGTTGTTGATTGAAATGTCGTATAAATTGTATTTGAGAAATGAAATACATACAAACATCCTGTTTAATGTAGCTAGTTTGAGGGCGAGATAGAATAAATGAGTTTCTATACATAGTTACAAATGATGGCCTCTACACAGCAAGATTTAAACACAACAACGGATTTTATACTATATCAGTCTATTGATTGCTCGATTGTCTACAGCTAAAATGGTATGGATTTACTTTTTAAGTAGGCCCATGTACGACTTGAGGATAGATTATCTCTACAGCACAAGAAAAAAGGTGATCATATCCCGTTACGTGTACGATCATTTAGTGCTTCTTATTATAACATACATACATGATTTTTTACCCGCTTCAATATTCTCGAAATCATTCAGAAGATAATTTAGATAAACGACTGAGAATATTTTATTCTTGTTTTGCATGTGCACGCCTTTGTTCCATATCATGGTTTTTTTTTTTTCTGACTCCTTGCTTTTTCATAT
>DF836372.1:119615-130331 GCA_000950595.1 Mucor ambiguus
TATATTGAATCAAAAGGTTTCTTTTGATCCAAAGCAGCCCCTGAAACTTTGTTTGTGAGACCTTTATATGTAAAATCTCGACATTTTGGCCAAAATCTACATTTGTTATTTTTCAGAATTGCTCAATGAGTTTATTCAAAACATTTGTTTCTGTTTGCTCCATTGGATGCTCCTTGAAAAGTACTCCAAGGAAATTTAAGAGCATTTTGGATTGCCATCACACTTTATATAGTTAAATCGTGCAAAATAGATGAAACAGGCCGATTTTCTTTCAAAATTAACGAATCGAAACAAAAAATGGGAATCGGAGACTGAATTTTTTGCGGCAAAATATGGCTTCATGAGGACAACTATTGATGCTTTCAAAAGCTATCAAACAACAGGGTATTGCGAATCTAAAAGTACAAATATATAAGAGAAAGATTACGGTTCAAAGGCATCCAAATTTTACTATGAATTGCTTACTTTGGACTAGTAAGCTGCAATGCAAGCATTCTGTGTATCCGTGAATACATTGGCCCTATTGATACAGATGCGGGGCATTGTAGGAGACACACAGATCGTATGTGGAAGTCTTTTGTTGAGAACACAATCTTGAAGAGTTTTCAATGTAATTTGTCAGTAAACTTCTTTTTTTTAAAAAAAAATCAGACATGTGCAACATGATCCCTTGAAGAGACTTCTCTTGTAATAGCTATTATATTATAATGCATTGCTTATATACAGGACAAATTCAAATATCGCCTCATCCGCAACAATCAAAATCGTTCATAAACAACTTCACCGCGCGCAAATTATTAAATAGCTTTGTACTTTATTTAATTAATCGAAAGGAAAGGATGGGGGATATATAAATACTAAATAGCAACGACAAATTGTAACAAGATGCATTTGGAAATAGATAATGGAGTTTATGTGGATATATGAATGTTTTGACTTTTTGGTGTTGCCTTTTTTCTACTGAATTTAGAGACATTTCTTGGTATCGAGGAGGTTGCTTTTTTGCTGGTATGGTTGTTGGATTCAAAAGTGTTGTTTCTGATTAGTGGTGGTGGTGCTGCCTTGTTTTCTGCATTTGAATTGGTCTTGTCTTGTTCTGCCACAATGCCATTGTTTGTCGTACCTAGATGTGGTTTGGTTCCTGAATTTTTTTAATAATTTACCCTTGGGAGCAAATTAATCCCTCCTCCCTCTTTTTCTTTTACCTTGATCACAGACAGTTTTGGTTTGTGCTCTAGAACTTTCTCCTTCCTCATTGCCATCCTCGTCTTCGTCCTCGTCTTCGTCCTCATCCTCAGCATCTTCATCCATGGCATTGTAATTCGACAAGACTCTTCCCAAGATTTTGTACTCAAAGTCAATTGATTTCTGCCCCTGCTCGATCATATGCTCTGTCACTTTACGCAGCTTTTGAAACAATGCATCGTTTTCCCAATCATCTTCGTCGTCCTCTTGATCCGTCTGATCGATCCAAAAAAAGAAAAGTAAGCCGTTAGATAAGTACCTCGATTAATGCATAGTAGCAAAAAAGTAAACCATACCTGATCCGTCACATCCTCTTGATGATGATGAGGGTCCAGTAAGAAATCAATGTGAGCTGCTCCACCATCACCTGATGACTTTTGCTTTTTAATTTGACTCAATTGCAATGCTTGTTTTCTGACGGTTGCCTCCAGCATGGCATTGACTGTCAATAACGAGTTGATGGATAATTCCAAATCTGCAATCTACAAGAGAAAATAGGGTCAGTTTCTGTTTGAAATAATGCGGGGGGTTGTTGTTGCGTGCCAATAGAAGGGGCAAATGGTAGTTTCAATCTAGCACATTACCTTTCTGTTAACTCGTGCCTCGTTGATGACGGGCTCCTCTTCCTCGTCATTCTCGTCATCGTCGCCTTCGTCCTCTCCTTCATCTTGATCGTCATCATCATACTCTTCATCATCTTCCGTTTCAATGGCCTCATCATTCTCTGCTTTTTCATATTCAATAACGGTATCATCTGCTAATACATCGAGATCTTGATCCAAATGTTTACTGTTCACTTCTTCTGGCTTCGGATGATTATCTATGATGAGGGGGGATGATGTCGATTTGTTCACAATGTCGGATGGAGATATCTGGGTTGTTGCCGTGGCAGGCGACGCTGCAGCGACAGGCGTGTTTATCACACCTAATACCGAGCGATGGTATTGCTGTGGCTGCTGTGCCTGTTGTTGTGTTGGCTGTGGTCTAATGTAGGATGGTGAAATAGGTCTATTATAATGTATGTTATTATTGCTGGTGTGTATCTTTGAGTCATTTGGTAGTGTCAATGAAGGTGCAGTAAAAGACTTGGTCATTTTTTGTTGAGAGGGTGGTCTGTACAGCTCTATCGTCGGCCTTTTACTATTGTTGCTGATGGTATTATTATCGTACGATGGTTTTCTTGAAGGGGGATGGTATAGATTTAAAACGGGCTTCTCCATGGATGACTTTACTATAGATGTACCCGCTACTCTTGGTTTACGAGCACTGTTTGTGGATGTAGCAGACAATAGAGAGCCTGTGCGTCTAGAGTTGTTGCTTGTTGTGCTTCCACTGCTACTATGACTGAGGCTATTGTAGAGAATGCTGTTGTTGTTGTTGCTGCCACTATTTGGCCGAATGATGTTAACAGCTTTTGGCTGGCTCGTCTCTTTTGTCATTGGATTTATATGAATATGTATAATGAAGAAGAAAGAGAGAAGAGAAACAAGTATAAAACAAATAAAAACTCCACCCAAAACAAACGAGATCAGCTCCTCGTTGTTGTTGCTTCCCCTTGCACCACCTCACATTCTATTTGACTCTTTTTATTAGCGTTTAGACATTTTTGTACAATTTTTCTACAGCTAAATCGATCCACACTTGAAGCAAACGCACAGCAAAGGCCTTGTACGAATGAGGACTGATCTATCGATTTCTACATGATGAGCATACTTTTCTGGGTCTGCTTGTGATTATAAACATACCTTTACATATCCGTTCTTACGCACAGTTGCAATCGAGCTTGTCACTCGGTTCAGTGTCAATGTGTCTAGCCTGAAATGTGTCGTGTTCTCAACATGCTTCTCAAAAGCACGCATAAACTGTTTGGGATTGGGTATACGGTTGCAAATAGCAAGAGCCTGTGTCCGTGAAATCCGCAATTTAACATTCGGCATGTCTTCATCTCCAGTCTGATATTCCAGCACCAAGGGTGGCCTCAACATTTGCTCAGGAACATGTATGTGGGCTTCTAATTTCTCCTCTATATCTAATATCGAGTCGATCCAAACATGCACTGCATCCACCATTGTTGCTGGATACATAAACAAAGGTGTACATGCTGCTACATATCTTTTTTCAAACCAGGTGATGATTTCCTGTCGCAGCCGTTGTGGTGCTTTGATCAACAGCAGTGGATAATACACTAATACGCCTGGACGCTTCTCACTTTTGGGAACTTGAGGTGATGGCAGCATGTAGAATGAATAGCGAGACAGTTTGTCCTCGCTGTATTGCAGAATCTCAAAGGTAAATCGTAGTGGCTTGACTTCTGGGTCGTAGGATTTGATATCTTGGAGATGGATAATGTCAATGTCCAATTTACGTAAATCGCCCTCAAAGTCGTCTTTGGATTTGTTCCTCTTTGTGCTTCGTCGTGTCTTTCGCCCATCGTGAAGCCTTAAATTCTGGCATAGTTGTAGAGCAAACGATTTTTCTTTGGCGGCTTTGCTTGATTTGTGAAATTCAAAGATGGGGCCTAGCTTATACAGAGTGAAGGTCTGATTGGAAATATCAGCTGCATAAAGATTAGTCTGTATGATACGCCTTTTCTTATTGAGGCAACTGGCACTTACCAATCTCATCTATGTCCATAGGGCCTGCCTCCATGATGTGTATTGTTTTTTTTTTTTCAACAAAAAAGAAATGTTTGTTGTATGCCGAACGCGGGTCAAAGAACCACAAAATAACGTGGAGTTTTATATTTGCCCCAATGTCACGCATTTCACATTTGGCAATCAAGATATATCTCGACGATCAACGGGCAGTTTGACACACACACACACACACACACACACACACACTAACAACTTATTTTTGGAGCCACACAGTTCATAACTAGCGCTTGTTTCAAAGAGTTTTTCAATATGGATCATTTGCAATCTTATTAGTTGCTGAAAAGAAGAATGCGTGTAATGGCTTACGCTTATTAAATCTCATTGAATATCGCTCGTTTACTAATTCATTAGGTGACAAAATGCTTGCCAAATGTGATTATAGTAGTCGCATTCCAATGGAGTACGAGCACTTTAACGAGCAAATAGTCAGTGTGGTTTTTGACCTCAATAGACATATAGTCTGATTTACCCTCCCCATCAGTAGTATTTGTTTCTAGCTGTCATGAATCAAGTCAACAGCTGCTCTGAAAATTGTGAATCTAAAAGTACAAGTTTTTACTGATAGTTTACAAATACACATATTCTAAGATTTCATCATTGGAGGTATAGCAGACGTTAGAGGTGGAAATCGAATCTTTCTGATAGCCTTGGCACTACGAACGGCAACATGGGTATCCAACTTGGTAGCCTCTTTACGGGCATCGTTAGCCTATATCAAGAGGAAGAATCATCAGCCTACTGGCATGTACACCACATCATGTATCTCATACCTGAAACATGGCAACCACAAATTCAGAGATTGGTTTATCCACCCATCTGCTCGGTCTATAAGAATGCTCAAACCAACCCAAATGGCCGCCATATCTTGTAGCAGCCAAGACGATATACGGGTTCACCTTGATCTCATCCACTGGAATGCACTGAGCTAATGCAATGGGATCATCCAAAGCATTGATACAGAGCAAGGGAATACGAACATGTTCAATAACACGTGCACAACTGCCATCGCGATAGTAGTTATTGACTGTGGTGTAATTAGACATCTTTTTTGTACAAGCATTGTCGTATTCTCGAATTGTCCTGGCTGCCAATACCTCGTCAATGTCGATATCCTTACGCGTAAGCATTACATCCTTGTTTCTATGTTACTGTCAGTATGCGTATCACTCTGTTCGATTAAAGGCAGTCTATTTACCTCAAAAAGATGTTCTTCAGGTTGTTGGCCATACGATGGGAATAGACATTGCGAGTGAAATAACCTTGATCCAGTACTTTTCCGGAACTATAAATGGAAAAAGAAAAATGAGATTGATTGTGTGCGACATTAAAAATAGCATGGCAATTTCCTGATCTCCCCCGTATACATACCTCAGTAAATCATAGGGATTTGCGATAGAGACAGCAGCCAGCAAGGGCGTCTTTTCCTTTTCCTCACCAAGATACTGCCATTAAAAAAAAGGAAGAGTTGGTTTCGTTTTTCTCTCCAGATAAGTATGAAACATGTGAAACTTACCTTGACGAGAATATTGGAGCCCAAAGAGAATCCAATGCCAATTAAGGGCGTCTTTTCGCCTACTTGTTTTTGAATGTGGCGGAGAGCTTCTCTGATATCATCTGTGATAGATGCATTGAATAGCTGGGGTGTATTGACGTTGGTAAATCCACATCCTCGAGCGTTGTAGACGACTGCTCTGTAGTTGATGGGTGGCCTGGCAAGCTGTTTCCAGGTTAATTAAGAATGTACGCATAAACGTGAGATTACTTACGATTTGGAGTAGCCCACGAATGTAGTTTTCATGGCTACCACCCGTAAGGCCATGCAAAATAACGAGCGTAGGTGTATCCTCTGGTAGAGGTGTCAAGGGAACAGCCCAATCCAGAGAAGCAATGCCACCATTGGCAAACTCCAATATTTGTCTGTAAGCCGAGTCAATACAGTGACATACCTCTAGAGCCAACTACTCACCTTTGATAGGTAATATCATTTCTGGTCGTCTTGTCATCATACAAGGACGCATAAATAGTCTGTAAATGTTTGGATCTCAAGTAAGGAGTTGGGGTATAATGGGCCTTGGATCCAAACAATGAAGGGCATGTTTGTGCTAAATAATCATGGAGAGGCACACTGGTATCATTGGCATATTTTATGTGGATAGGCACAGTTTCTGGATGATGGACGATTCGGATGTTTTTGATATTCTGGGTTTCTTTGGTATAGCTGCTGTTGCTTTTAATACTGCTTGTCATCTGCTATATGTATGATATGAATGAATGGAGAATGGAGATGATAACGGAAGGAAGAAAGAGATAGAGAGGAAAAAAGAACAAAGGGAAACGATGGAATAAAAGAGGGAGTTGCAAGAAATGGCTATTTATAATGCACAATATTGCTTGTTCATCATGATTAGCTTTTTTGTCGGTCGTTCTCTCCGATTGTAGGTTTGAAGGAAAAAACAGGGTCGTTTAACTTTAAAAAAAACACACAATTCTTGTTTACCTTGGGTAAGTTGTATGATTCCACAAGTGTTGGGCTGACATAGCGTGAAGGTGTATGCCAAATAAAAGATAATAATGCCTCCTAATTGATACAGTGATCTGATCAAGACATTTCTTAATCAAACGGGAAGAAAAAGCGCATCCCATTTAAAGCAACTGTAGTTGCCTTTTCGGGTGGTGGTGAGATCCTTTGACACACTATAGCTACCTATTCATTGGTTAGAAATAAGCTCTCACCTCGGCAACTACCACTACATATCAATGGTGCGACCGACAAGAGCAACATTTTACCCTTGACAACAACTAGTTTAAACGATAGGGTCTCTCATGACCAAACCTGAACCGTCTGCATTCATTAATTGAATGCTGTTGCTCCAGATCTGCGTCAATAGACATTTTTCTTCTTTTGAATGATGTATTTACAAATACGAAAATACAAGCTTGAGATTACTTTTTCAAGTCAAATATATGCCCATTTCCTATTATGAATCTTCGACTAATTGAAAAAAAAAGGCAAACATAAGCAAATCATTGCGCGCACAAGAAATTCTTAGCACGGTAGGACCAGCATCCAGCTAAACTACAGCTCCTCATGCTGGTGCGATTATGATAACAGCCATCTCCCCTGAAAAACACGAACTATGCAAGCTTATTCGTTATATAGCCATAGGGCAGGCTGTTTGAGCACTGCTTTAAATGACAATTATGAGGCCGCGAATGATACATCTCAACGTAGGCGAAAGTAGGCATTAAAAAACTCAAACTGAAGCATCTTGCTGCCATCATCGCCATTCCAAAAGCTAGTTCCTGGCATGATGTATAGCATTGGAGAAACAGGCACTATTATCGCATGATCACGGTCTATGCAAATCATTATTTATACAGATTGCCTTAATTTGGGTATTCATAATTTAATCTATATAAAGAGTGCACCAAGTTGCCATGTAATTTCATTTTTTTTCTTTCTCCTTGAAATACCAGAAATCTTTAAAGAATCGAATAGCAACCATGTGTCAAAAGACATATGAATGCAATGAATAACCTCCTGAAATTCTTTAAATACTATATTTAATGAGGCTAAATGTATAGGAGTGAGTCGCTTGAAAGGTTATCTGGTATAATGTGATTAATTTTTACTGAGACAAGTATTATAGCATCTAAAATGGTTATTGTGAGTATGTGTTTTGTCGCTGTGGATTGTAAGGACTTTGTTGGTCGTAGGGTTCAGAGAATGCAGGTTGTTGATGATGATGTACAGGTTGAGGCTGGCTAGATGTGTAGCTCGATTGGGGATACACATTCTGCTGGTATGCATTGGCATCGGGCATTTGCAATGGCGTCTGATAGTGATTCGAGGAATCGACCGAATGATTGGCGTGGTACTGAGACATGGCTGGTTGATAAGCACCAGCAGCTGTGGTGGTCGACGTACCAAGATTCTCCATCTTGTACTCAGAGTGATCGTTGTGAATAATAGCATTGTTCTGACTGTTATCAAGTAAGTGGTCTGTTGGATTGCTGCTGTTGCTTAGATTGTTGTTGGTGCCATTCAATGCTTCTAAATTCTTTCTCTTCTTGAGCTCTTTACGCTTCTTCATCAATTTGAACGAATCAGCACCACAACATGCCACCAAGTAGAAAAACTCTGGAATATAAGAAATGTAGCCATCGTAAAAGGCATGCCAGTAGCCCATCTTCTTGACTTGGCCGTTCTTGGCAGCATTCTGAATATTGTCTTTGGGGCCAAAGAAACGGAGCATCATGAAACAATCCACAAACATGACGACACAGATGATAATCACATAGAGGCCGTTCTTGACTGCATCTGCAGGCCATGCAATGCTACCATGAGAGCCGTCCGTACCTTTAATGACACCAGTCGTAGTGAGAATAGTCAATAGCATTTCACCCACATAAAAGATAAACATGATGGGACCTTTGACACACCAAAACATGCCATGGGCAGGCACATTGCCTCGCTTCCATTCACGATGATAGACGTCCAGATAAGTGAACAGTGCAGTCAAGATGATAGAAAGAGAAATAAAGTTGATGATGGTCAGATAGACGTAGGCACCTTTGAAACTGTAGACGCCTTCGCAATAACGACCTTTTAATTGGGCAAATATAGACATGAATGAATCGACGAGTGACCTGAAAAGGAGTATTTATATTTAGTCTCTGTGTCTCTCTGACTTGCTCTTGTTCAACATTACACAATGTAATACTGCTCACACAACTACTTACCACACTGGATACTGGAAAACAAGAATATCGGTGATGGTTCGATAGTGCATGCCCCACATGGATTTGCTAGTTGATCTATGCTTAGTTTTTCTCTTTCAAAAGGCGTACTGAAACAACTTACAGATGGAGGTTCTTGACAAACATAATCTTGGTGTTCTTTTCTTCCTTCAAGCCAGCCGCTTCTTGTCTAAATGGCTCAAGATAGGCTTGCAGCGATGTGTAGAGGTTGAAGACGGCAAATGCTTCAAACATGGTAGCAAAGAACATGATGGTTGTTGCATAGTCGTATCTCAGGTAAGAGAACCACGCCAATGTAGCATATACTGGTGGAAATAGTAGCACTCGTAGCTTGTGTCTTTGTATCTGTGGTTCGCTGTGGAGAATGGTTGTTAAACAACGCAGTATGATATCCCAAGAGTGCAAAACTCACTAGTAATTTCGTAAATGTTTCGTCACTGTAACGATAGAGACAATCCAAGTAATCGCTAATAGCAAGAGACAAACCATCCAGCCGATAACATGCCAGTTTGCTGTTGGATTTGCCTTGACTGAAGACCAATCGAGCCCTGGGTCGCTGGAGAGTGTAATGACGAGTTAGATGATTGAGATGTGACTAAAAGGGCTGATTGAACCTACAATCCTCCTTCTGAAGACAATCCAGGTGTTGTCGGGCATGTTTCGCCAGTAGCTGGAGCACTCATTTAACAAGGAAAAAGTATAATAAAGCTAAATAAGGATGTATTTTATTGTCATTACAGAACAAAAGAGGCTTTTTATATCCAAAGCTAAACTTTAAAAAAACTAGATCACCGTCATTGAATGGACTCGGATCCCCGAACGCCGTTTATGCTAACGAGGCTAATGCTGACCAAATTTTTATAGTAAGCATGGAAGCCAAGTTTGCTGTCATCACACTTGATATCTCTATCCATGCCTACACTCTCTCTTTCTCTCAAGATGAACCCTATCAACTCATTTAATCAAAGAGAAAAAGAGTGCAAGATCAACAATAACAACAATCAGCCTCGGGTAAATCCTATCCCCAAGCTTGGCATTCTTGGGCCTGATGTTGAAATGGCTCAGCAATTCTTGCTAATCTGATTCTTGTTTTAAAAATAAAATGCCTAATAGGAAATCGTTAGTACTCCATGAAAAAGAGATGCGAGTGGAATAGAGTTTCGTGATAGCATACATCTGCCACCAGCATCCTATTTGAGCCACAACAAGAAACTAGTACCTTTTCTCATGATGAAATGGGCGAGTGCCAATTTTAGAATGCAGCGCCACTTCTGAAAGCTCCACATTGTTGATTTCCTTTTATATTTAATTATGTCCATATCTCTATTTTGATATCAATGTTGACACTATATTGCAGATTGAATCTGGCCTTGTTTTTGCTTTTGAGTCAGGAGAGGCATGTCTTTTTCCCGCATGTATGATCATTATTCCTTCCATGCTATGGCTTTCTGTCAACAATGCGAACGCAATCGTATCATTTGGCTGTAAATAAGAGCTATTACAGTTGGTGTTTCAACCCTATTTTCCTTGACGATTAGAATTTATACCTAAGCCCAAAAACGTATGATTCATATACACATTTGACAAAAGTTTTGAATGATTAAATACCCTATTGATACTTGTCCAAAATAATAGTCAATAGATGACAATCAGATAAATGCTGAGATAAGCATTAGACATATTAGAACCCTTTCATACACGAATGAACATGTCAATGGCGGAAGCTTTTATTATCGACTCTAAAAATACGTCATATGTAGTCTTGACAACAAGAAGTTTATTCAAACAAGATCAACTCATTCTGAGGAACATTTGGAGACATTCGAGCTGTAATTTCTCGCTTCAAGAGCTGTTTTAGATTGCCACTGTGACACGAAACAGTTGCTCTCATCTAGCAGTTACTTGCTGACACTTTTGCTCCACTTTTTTGGGACCTCAAAAACATGGCCAAAATTCGACCCAAAAGCATGATAGGGCGGCCAATATTGTTTTTGGGCGAATGTTCAGCCAATCAGATTTAAATATTCAAACGCCCAAAACCTTAAAATTCGCC